>JAQGCA010003359.1:0-11949 GCA_034698945.1 Protaphorura quadriocellata | reverse complement strand
ACTTGTCTTAAAACTAACCTAACCTGACTTCGGGTCATGACAACATTTGTCTCAAGACAAGCCTCAAGACAAGGCCCGAAACAAGGTTTCAAGACAAATCTTAACCTAACCTAACTCGACTTGTCTTAAAACTAACCTAACCTGACTTCTGGTCATGACAACATTTGTCTCAAGACAAGCCTCAAGACAAGGCCAGAAACAAGGGTTCAAGACAAATATAAAACAAATTTAACCTAAGTCCTATGTCTTGAAAATATGTCTTGAACTCAAAACAAGGCTCAAAAACAAGGGTTCAAGACAAACCTAATTTTACACGGCCACGACTAAGCTCTTCTATTTCTTGTTCACATTCACTTTTCTGCCCATAGATGACGCACCACGGTCATCAGGTTTCTCACGGATTTCACCAATCACAATTTTCTTGTCGCTCGACAACAGTGACTAATAATAAGTTTTATAGTTCCAACAATTTTCCATTTTGATTTTTATATAAAATTGTTCACCAAGATTAATAGGACGGGCCACTGGCCCAATAATCAACGCCGAGCAAAGCGTCGGCGTCGATTGTTGGGCTCAGCATTTTGAAGGTACTTCCAGCTGACTAAAAATGGCAGGACAAATCACGGTTCTCGAGTTGTGGAGGCCTCATTTATGCAAAAAAAACAAGTTCAGATTATGATTTTTATCATCGCCATCTCATATTACCATGTAATGCCAATTAGATTGGTATCAGTAGTATGGACAGTGCAAAGCCTGAGACGATATACATATGTCGTGCAAATTGGTGTACATACATATGGCTGTCTATTCAGCAAACATAACAAAAAAGCAAAAAATTACTAGCGACGGTTTGACGGGTTAAGGTGGTTATAAAAACGGCGGAACGGTTTATAGAGGCGGAGAGGAAAAATGTTAGGTCCGGGTAAGACGGGCACGAATGCGGACACGTGCGACGGTTCTTAACGAACTGGTGGATGCAGGATTTGGTTAATTATAAGGATATATATATTTGATGTCGTATGAGTCGATGTTGGTAATAAATGAAACACAATGCCAGAGGCGATAGGCAATGACAGGGCGGGTACGAGATACTAAATGATTGGTGGTGATGTAATCAGTGTGATTGCCAATGTTGAAAATGGCAACCCTATAATTATGGTAAAAATAGCGGGAGCGCGTAGTACAGGAATTCGCCATATCTGCTTGATCTGGTGACATACCATAAACGTAGTCAGTGAAAAGTTCGCGCTTGTTATTAAAAATTGGGGACGTCATCGATAAATGGAGGTAACTTGAGAGTAGTCCGAGGTAAGGGTGGAAAGGAAAGGCCAAACATGCAGGGGGAAAGGTCAGTCGTTAAGTGAAAACCAGGAAGAAGAAGGTTGTGGTTGGAAATAATTATGGGCCTAGTGGGGTCAACAGGCTTTTGTGAAAGGAAGAGGTTGGGAAGGTGGGCTGGTTAAAAATGATCGATAGTAAAACTAGAATTGTTAAGTGCAGGTGCCAGTTTATCTGGGTGATGAGTAATTGTGACAGCGGGATACGGCCGTGGTAGTGGATTGGGCAGAAGGGTTGTTAAATCTGGTAAATTGATGAGTGTGGAGCAGTTGTTGAGGTGAGTGGTTAAGTTGCAGTAGAAGGTAAGTTGCAGTGAAAGGGGATACTTTGAAGAAAGTTCAGCATTTGAGTGAGATGTTGCTTGCAACACAGGTGCGGAAAATTCCAAGGCTTGGCGAATATAGGATGGATGGCTTGGGTATTTGGAGATTTCAGTGAGAGGGCGGTGAAAAAGTAAGTGGATCCAGTAGTAGAAGTAGTTGACGATAAAGCTGGTTAGACGGTTCGGGTATAAAAAGTACAGGTCCTGAGTTAAGCGGTGGTTGGACACTCACACTCACAAATTTGTAGATACGCATGGTACTACAAGATCAAGGGCGGCCGAAGATGAAGGAGTTTGCACTGGAGAGGCCCTGAGTAAGTAGTACTTTATGTGAGTTTGCGTAAAGGTGAAATATTTTATTGATATTATCATAAAGTAGGTACAAGTAGGTGTATGAGAATTAGGTTTTCGGAAGCCGTCAGGACGTAGTAATAAGACCAAACAAAAAATATTAGAGTGAATTCAAATTTGTAGTTGGAGTGGATAATAATGTATTATATATTCCTGGAGAAGTAGAAAAAAGTAATCGAAGAAGTCATTAATGAAATTAACAAAGTTTGTTCTGTATTGGGTTATTTATGGTTTTGTCATTCGGAGGGAGATTTCGATTGAAACAGACGGACTTCGATGGACAAGTGTAGTTACATAATAGTCAACAAGAGTTTTTGAAGAGTAATATACGCGTGACATTAATAACTTAGGGTGACATTTTTTAAGGCCAGATAAACTACGGAAAGTGGGAAGTGTAAGATAAAATGTGTTAAAGGCAGGCATAAATGAAATAGTTTATTAGATTAAATTACCCTGAAGAAGATTAGTTTCATCACGTGCGTCCTCATTCATTCGTTAGTCAATCATTCGTTAAAGTAATTTATCTTATGTTGTAGGTGCGAGTTTTTAGTAATAGTGGTAGTATGTAGAGTTGATAGATTAGTGATATTTAATGTCTGGCACCGCGATGCCAGACATTAAAATATTTCCATTCTATTTCATATTCTCGTAATAATAAGGTAAAATTAATCTTTCATTTCGTATCCCCGCTACAATACGGCTAAATTTTGTGGACGAGGGCTGTAGTTACGGTTGCATACCCGTAGATTCTCAATCTTATTGGAGAATCCACGTTGTACCTATCCGGAAAACCATCAGTTTGTATAGAATGCAAGAAAATGACGTAAGTCCAGTTGAACAGTATATCCTAACATAAGTGATTTTACGTAATTTTATTTTGTCGTAATCAGTCATTTTGATTGATATGATTAAGATGAGCTAAAGCATTGTGATGAATATTCGGTATTGCTATTCTTCCCTCTTTTATTTTATGAACGACATAGAGTGGGATATTGGTTATCTAATTCGAAATTCCTTTTAATATCGTACCCAGAAGTGACTTCTGGGAGGTGAGAGTCATTGAGTCCACGTAAGAAAGCTGAGAAAGTTCAAGTATATAAGAGTTAAAGTAGGGATGCAATGTAAAAGGTAGAAGAAATCCATTCTGGGATATAATACGCCTTGTATATTCTTTCTGAATGTGAGTTTGAGTTTTTCGTGTTCGTTATTTTATATAACATCAAAATATACTAGTTTTAATAAATCGGAACTCAAATATGAGGTGGTGCATGTAATAATGTAGTCTCATAAAATGTTGTGTTAAAATACTTTGTAATATTGAAGTCTGAGAAAATGCATTAATATGTCTAATATAATTTTAATAAAATTGTCACTGTAAAACTTCCTTTAGTTATAATTTAGTTGGAAGTGGCGTTAAAATATTAAACTAATGTGCAGTCATAGTTCACAAAATATTGTGTTAAACACCGCATTATTAATCTCCAGAGATGCGGCATTGAAATCATTCTAAAGTTTTAATTACATTGGGCACTCCGAGAATATGGCCTGAGTTAATTAAGATTTAAAATCTTTGCACAAACAAAAATCTACTGTATAATTTCTTCGGAATTAAAATGGAGGAATAAAATTATAAGCGCTTGGATTTTTACGGCCAATGACGCAAGTACAGTGACGGAAAAAAGTAACCGGACACCCCAACTTGCCCCATACAATAATTTTAAATGCTGGTACGTCGTGAAATCAAAATATTCAATCACAACCGCGTGAATGTGACAACAATTCCTTCACTGTCCTTGTGAACATTTTGACTTTGCGCCGTTCCAATAGTTAAAATTACTGAATGTGTGAAGTTGGGGTGTCCGGTTACTTTTGTTTCTCACTGTATCTATCATTGGACATTCGGTGCACAACTATAATTTTTTATTAGCATTTCCATTGGTGCAATTACAATTTTGCAAATAATACAGGGTGTCCACGAAACATCTCCTCCTATTTGAAACTATATATCTTTTAAACGAAATAACCGATTTGAACGGGGGTTTCACCAAATTGAAGTCAAATGCCAAGCGAAATGATTGCAATTTAGTCCCTGGCATAAAATTGTGAGTTACAATCTGGAGAAAATGAAAAGTACAAAACCAAAAGTTCTAACTTGGTGAAAATAGGACCAAATTTCATGCAAATTCAAAGTTCGCCGCAGCAACCGTTATTGATTTCAACAAATTCGGGTCGATTTTTTATTTCAACGATTCGGTGCTTCATATAAGGCTACCAGAATATTCTTTCTCATCGTCCTCAACAGGTTCATTGACCTCAACTCTTTTCATTGCATCAACATTGTCTGCATGTGTTAAAACACATACACACACCCCTCCGCCACTTATCACCAGGTCTTGAAATTTGAATTACTTATATGTACTTATGAAACACCTTATATGAAGCACTGAATCGTTGAAATAAAAAATCGGCCCGAATTTGTTGAAATCAATAACGGTTGCTGTGGCGAAATTTGAATTTGCATGAAATTTGGTCCTATCTCCACCAAGTTAGAACTTTTGGTTTTGTACTTTTTATTTTCTCCAGATCGCAACTCATAATTTTATGTCAGGGACTAAATTACAATCATTCCGCTTGGCATTTGGCTTCAATTTGGTGAAATCCCCGTGCGAATCGGTTATTTCGTTTAAAAGATATATAATTTCAAATAGGAGGAGATGTTTCGTGGACACCCTGTATATACCCTGTTATCATTTCTCTCGTCCCCGAAAAGTTCTAGTTCTGGAACAATGATGCATTTATTCGTGGACACCCTGTACATTAGATTGGGTTCTCATTCACTACATTTCCATTGAGAAGGTTTCATATACAAGAATACCCTATGTATACTATGGGTTCGTAATTAGGACCAACTTTACTTCTTCATCTTTAATTTTCACACCTGCAGTTTCAACCTACCACTGGGAGTACCAGTTTCTTCTTTTACAATTTTCATTTCGTTTTTACATCTTATTTAGTGTCAGAGTCGGCAATATTCATGGTTTGACGCTCGAAATTACATATAACTAACGACAGAGAATTTCGACAACATTTGAAATGCTCTAAAATGCAGTCAGTTATAAAAGTAAATTGAACGCTAATAAAAATAAACAGGGCTAATTTGTAAGAGCCTAATTGGTCACTAGCTATCTTGCCGTATATCCTTCTACCCATTTTGCATAGGCTTTGCCAAATACAGGGTGGGCTAAAACTAACCGTAGATTCGAAATAAAATCTTTAATGTTTTGAAATCCAAAATTCCGAAAAAGCCATTTTGTTCAGAAAGCGATTATGCAAGTTTTGATGTATCACTCTCGTGTGTACGTTGCGCGGTGCGAGCGCGCCAACACATCACTTAGACGAAACTGTAGTTTTTTATAACATGCAGAACGAATCCTACAATGACAGAATTTGAGCAATGCATCTATTTGCTCAAATTGAACAAAATTTTGAAAAAAATCGAAGAATAGGAAAAAGAATTGCCATTTTGAAAATTTTAGTTTTAATTTAAAAAAAATTAAAATGTCACATTTTTTTTATTTGAGCGCTGCTCAAATTCTGTCATTGAAGGAATCTTTCTGCATGTTATAAAAAATTCCAGTTTCGTCTAAGTCGTGTGTTGGTGCGCTCGCACCACGCAACGTACACACGAAATTTCTGCACAAAATGGCTATTTCGCAATTTTGAAATTCAAAACATTAAAGAATTTATTTCGAATTTACGGTTACTTTTGGCCCACCCTGTATTATAAGGCTTAGCACCATACAATGAATTAAGGCACATCTGTTCGGGTTTATGTACTCCTTGCATTGTGGGCCGAAGTAATATTCACTAGGTTGTAAGATGTTTGTTCTAACTTACTGTGTGTTATGAAAGAAGAGGTGAAGAACTAACAAGGGAACCACCCGATGTGACAATACGGCGTAGACCAAATGTTAAAGAGTTAGCGGCACAAATGAAGTCTTTCCACGCACCTACTCCTTGAATTTCAATTCTTATGGCGTTTCACGTTTTGTGCCAAAAAATAGCTGTTCATGCGGTTCATGGGTCCCCATGGGAGGTTTGAAGAGGTACCCCTAGTAGTAGGAAGTCGACAAAAAAAAATAAAAAATCTCTCGTAGTACGTTCATGGGGTCCCCGATGAACCGTCATTTCTTAACACGCAAACCGCAATAACGTAATAAGAAATTATTACCTCAGAACCCTCCCATGTGAAGCACCCTACTGGAATGAACTTATTTGTACAAAAAAATGTCAACCTTGTCACTTCATTTGGTTCTGGGTTACACAACCAGATAACTCAATAACCAGAGGGCAGCGGCTTCAAAATTTTGAGGTACCTTGTTAAATGCGTTTACTTTAAATTACGCTTACCGAACTTTTTTTCACGGCAGGATTATACAACGCTATGAACGTATATCAAAAACAAATCACCAGAACACTAAATTAACATTAAATTTGGAGTTGAAGTTTTTTTTCCTCTTATTTTCAAAAATGTTGCTAGAGAAGTTCTTAAAACTGTATGCGGAGGGAATTTGTGTGCACCTTTCCGAATTAGATTTTAAGCCGTCCATACTGGTTTAAAAAAAATATTTTTTGTCGGGTCTGAAAACAGTTTTGCACCTTTCCTTTCTCTTCATCATAATTTTAATACCACTTTCCCCTGAAGTGTTTTTCTAAAATTCAAAATCGGAAGACATAGCTTGATGCATAGTCTTGACTATAATGTAGGTCGTTTTGTTCGGAAAATTTTATTTTCTCCAAGGCAAATTTTAAGTTTTTGACTTCACGAGCCGGACCTTCCAAATTTTGTAAAGAAAGTCCTGTAGGTAAAAACATCACATTTGAAAGTTGTGACAAATTTGTTGTGGATTTCTGTTTGGAATTTGAGATTTCAAAATAGACATTTTCCCAAATCGCAACTTCAAAGCCTATTTGTGCCCGAACCCGACGGCCGAAATTATGAAAAATTTCTGAGTCTCCTTCTATTTTCTTGAGGGTGTTTAGGAATTTTCTTGGAATTGTAGGAATATAGGGTCGGGTCGTACCGTTTAGCATTTATAATGAAACATCCCTCGCATTCCAGCGCGTGGGGAATCAAAAATCGTTCCTCAATTAATTCTTCACGTCATCTGCCGTTTCTTCGTGGTCTTCTTCCTGAAAAGCCATGACAACTTAAAATTGTGAAACTTCACTACAACATTCACGTTCTTTGCAAATTTCAAGCCGTGGATTTCTAATTTCTAATTAAAATTTCTGGGCAGGTCCATTTTTCCTCATTAGAATTTGTAGCGAAATTTTATCATTTTCAATAGGAAAGTGAGATTTTGAGGAAAAATCCGCTTGCTCAGTAATTGCTCATCTATGGCGAACAGTAATTCACACAGGATGCCCCAGAGAAACTGCATAATTCTTCGAACGTAATTTGTATTATCAATGCAGACCGTCGAAATTATTGGGACAGTGGGACTCATCCAAGGAACTAATATCCAATTTAAGTTAATCACACTAACGTGTTGTCTGCACAGAAAAAAATAAAATCTTATAATTTACCAATTATTCCAGCCTGACGGTAACATAATTCCTTGTAACTACACAAAAATATGATCAAACAACTTTTGCGCTTTCTCTGGGACACCCTGTACATAAATAATGTCTAAATGTACTTACATTCATAGACCAAGACATGAAACAAAGTCTGAAAATGACATTCTCGCCCAGAATTCAATACCGCGTGGTACTTATAATATCAAATTTATATTATTTTTGTACGAACATAGATTCAAATATGCGAAGTTATGAAGTTTGTCATGTTCTAAATTATTATTCCTGCACATTTAATAGGTTTCTAAAAAAAATTTTTTTTTACATTTTTGAAAAAGTTTGTGTCTGGAAATTCCTCCCGTCTTGGCAAATCCTGGCAATGGCATCAATTCAATTTGGTCTTTTAGAGAATATCATGTAGTTATGATTACAAAAATTAGATTGAGGTCTGAGCTGAATGACATAATGTGTTGAATTGTTTTGTTTTCCGTACACTACGTGCATTGTAGACCCAGAGAGTATTCAGTCGGTGGTAACATACCAAATGTACTCCAAAGGAAGAGGGGAAAATGTCAACAGATTGTGAAGTAATTAATATCCAGAGGTCTGCCTTCCTATAATACTATCTCTAACATATTAGTACCCACTGCACTTCCACACATTCAGTCATTTTCAAAACCAAGATTATTCTGACTTGAAAATGGATTTCTTTATAAGGGACGCTCACCAACTCTGATTCGCACGTAGAACGGACATATTTTTTTATTGTCTTGAATTCCTTGAGGAAAACAAAATCAATTCTCGTCTTCGGAAATCATTACTGTGTGTTCCACAGGATCAAATTCAAGCAATTCAAGCAATCAAATGGTCAGTTGGACTTGTCGTTCCGACTGATGTGTAACATAGGAAGTTTTAATTTCAATAATAATAATTTTAATCTTACAAGAACTGAACAGTGGTTTATTTAATTGGGGTTAAATTTTATGCATTTATTGAAATTTGGTATTAGAACGGATTGATGTTCGAAATTCCCTAATTATTTCTAAAATGAGTGTAGAAATTATTAGTCAAGGACCCTTCCATGTGAAGCACCCTTTTAGGTTAAACTTATCTCGAAGGTCAGAAACAGGTCAGTCCTAACTTCGTTTGAGTTTGAGTTACACAACAAAATATCTAAAAACACAGACAAGGAGTCAAACTCAAGTAATACGTACCTTGGTCATTCAATTTACACTCGTCAGTCCGGACGGGAACCCAAAAGTTCAGACTCCCATTTTTATTTTACCATCTTCCACTTTCATTTTTTTATTGGTTGTGCACATTATCGGACGAAGTTTCTAATTCCTGGTGGAGCATTATCACTCAAATTCAACCTCAATTTTTATTAGCGTAAATAAAGGGATATGAACTCATACAAAATGATAAATATTCCAAAGTAAGATACTCACAAATTTTAAAAAAAGCGATCGAAGGCCTTGAAAAAACTAAATCATATTTTTGTAAATTGAAATTTTTTTTTATTATTATTTATATATATATTGTAATTTAATTATTTTACAGACAAGTGCAGTCGGACTACTCTACGTCGTTGCAATTGGGCATCTCTTGTGGATTTTATTAATTGTTCCAATCGTGGGTTGTCATTTTACGATTTTTAAGGTAACTTCTAATTATTATTATTTGCTTCAAATTTAGATTGTAGAATTTCTCTTCATTTGGCGATTGTAAAATTCCTCTAGACAGCTAAATTTTATACTAAAATTAAGTATCAACATCCGACCGGTTCAAAATCTTGCAATAATTCTTCCTAAATCCTATCAGAATTTCAATTTGTGCTAACCGCTACAGATTTTAAGTAAAATCTTGTGACTTTTTAGGAAGACATTATCACGTAGTCTTGACGTTTCATCGTTCAATGTGATTAAATTTTGAGACACCTTTGCGATGTGGGATTCAATTTTCATTCATCTAAATTAAAATGGAATTTACTCGTGAATTAGGATAATTAGCATATGTATTTTCGAGCAAATAGTAATTTTAATTAAGTATTTAGTGCACATATTCATTTCCTGGTTAAATAAAAATACACGCAAATATGGAGGGATATGAGCCTTTCAGCCATTTCATTTATTGTTTTAAAAATTCCTAAGGTTTTCTGAAATTATATTTTTATTTTTGAGGAAATTCTATTGACCAGACTCCTGCATATTTGTTATGCTAATAATAATCATTTCAATTCAATGAATTTTTCGTTTCGACCGTAGAACGTATTTATAGGGTGGATGATAAATGCACACAACATTTCTCTTCTCTTCTGCCTTACCACAACGTAAAAACAAAGAATTTATTATGGCCGGCCCAGTATCAACAATGAGAGAGGGCTTTCCTGGTTATTAAATTTAGTCTCGTCTTCACGTTTTATCATACGGGGTGAATAATTTTAGGAAACCAGTGCAATATGGAAATCAATTTTAATTAATCCAACTTAAAGTACGATAGAGTTTTCCATCGCCCGGCACCGGACAGCATATTTTGGGATCCCACTCAAATCTGCTTATGTGTGGTCAGTTTTTTTAACAAGGGAACTACCCAATCTGGCAGAAACCGATTCGGCAACAAATATTCACAGCGGTTGCTGCGTAGCCAAACTTAATATGCCGAGGCATTTTTGTTCGACGGGCACTGCTACGGCGGTCGCAATCTTTTCGAAAAAAGTGCAAGGACCTAAAATTAAGTGCTAAAATTTCAAGATTTTAGCATGGGAAAACAGATGAAACTTTCTCCAAAATCTGACCTCAAGACAACAAATTTTCCAAAGTTTAAAAAAGAATTTCCCAGAAAACTGTCAAAATTTGTAAAGTAATAAATTACAATATCAATAACTACACGCATATTTGTATGTAATTTTGTTAAGAAATCAATACTCAGTGTTATAATATTTAACTGTTATTAATTTATTGCGCAAGATAATGAAAATATGCAAAATTATGAGTTTTTTTAATTCTAATTTATTTTTTTTACATATCTCAACGGTTGAACGAAAGAAAATCAGAGTTTTTAAAAGAAAATTGGGTTTTGAGATCAGATTTTAGGGAAAGTCCCATAGGTTTTCCAACGCTAGAATCTTGCGAACAAAGACTCTTTGCTTTTCTTAAGAGGCAGAGAAGGCCGTTTTGACCAAACTTTTGCGGTGTCGGAGGAACGGCGAAGGTTTGGTCAAAACTTTACATTGACCCCTATGGACGGTCAAAAATCACCAACCAAAAACAAATTGTGAAATACATGGAGACAAAGGGGAAGTACAGGATTTTTTTTCGGCAGGCGAAATTTAGAATTCGGAACAAAATTTTGACTAGCGGTGGTGACCATTATGTAGTAGATTAGTTCACAAAGGACAACTTGTTGGAATTTCGAAAAAATTCATGCATTGAGCATTTTAAAATTTCACTTTAATTTTTTCACTAATGCAACCACTTGAGAAATTCCATATTCAAAAAAAATTAATATCGTCGATCTGGGCCACTTTCTTTGGAATTTTTGAACAACAAGGCCTCAGGATTCGTTTGAGGTGTCCAAAACACCAATCGCCATCACTTTGTGCTTTTTACTTTTTAAAATTTCGCCTGCCTTAAACGCACTTAAACGCAGCACTCCGTCTTAACAAAAGATTTGTTTATTTATTTGTGACCGTAGTCGTGCGCGTCGAACAAAAATACTTCGCATACTAAGTTTAGCCACCCTTGCCATCCATATGAATTTTTGTGGCTGCTTCGGTTTAGGCAGGTTGGGTAGTTCTCTCTCTCTGTCAGGGGATCCCAATTGGTGTGAAAAAGTATACAGCTGGCCTAGATGAGGGAATCATGTCGCGTGGTTCCCTTGTGAGATATTTGGATGCCGGGCCAAGATCCCCGCAAGTCAATCACACCTATCCGTTACAAGTCTTTCCTATTGAATGACGAAGCACAAGTACAGGGTGTTCCAAAAGAATATGAACACTTTCAAAAATTCATAGTTTCCAAAGTATGGACCAAAAAAAGTATATTTAATAAATTTTCGAAAGGACTTGTTTTTTTAACAATTTTTATATTTCACGATTAGCGAAGCGTACTCTCCATACAACGGCCTGTTTTAATTTTGCACTCCCGTAGCCTAATATTGAAATTTTGAAAATCATTTTTGAAATTTGAAAATCATTTTTGAAATTTGAAAATCTGGAAAAAGAAATCTAAGTTCTTTTTGGAAATGTTCGAAAATTATTTTTGAAATTTTGAAAGTCTCGAATAGGGTTCGCAATCCGATCCGATGCAATCCGATCCGATCCGAAATCCGACGGATTTTTCGGATCGGATTGACCTGTC
>JAQGCA010003358.1:0-11950 GCA_034698945.1 Protaphorura quadriocellata | reverse complement strand
GCAAAATTAAAAATCGCACGATTCTCAGCTGGATATTCCAGCAGACTACTTTCCTGCTGAACTGTGTGTACGAATTTTCTGATAGATTTTTTCAGCAGAAACCAGGCAATTATATCCAGCAGAATTCTGTTGAGAATATTTGATACGGGATACTATTCAACAGCGATGATGTCATTAAAGCTTTTGACTTGATAGATGACCCGTTACTTCGTACTACAATTGGAATTAACCTACCATTTACTACGAAATTCTACAGAACTGAGCTTCCATGATAGAGAACTTCCACAACTGAATTAATAGGCGCCTACACCCACTATCTTAAAATATACAAGGCAGAAAGATATCGAAACTATTAAGCACAAATTTTAATTGATACTAGGTAATGATTCCACTTCGAAACCAAGACTCGAATTTTGGGCAGTGGTGTGAATAAAACAATCCGATAGGTCTAGCAAATGTGACCTTTATTTGTAGAAATAAGTAACATGTTGCGTGCTGCTTCGCAGCCCGCCTCCAGGGCATCTATGCCCGCATGTTGAATGTGTAATCAAAGAAGCCAAAAGACCCTCCAGCCTCTGGAAGCACATGTGCGAACAACCGTGCTGAAAGCTCAAACCATCCTTCAAATGTCCCAGGCAACTACTTTTCTTAATTTCATACCTCGAGAAGTCTAACAGTTTACAACGGTTACATGTACTGCGGTATGTCCAGGGCTTATCACATCACATACCCCGTGTATTTATAGCGGCCGAATTGTGCCACTTTTGCGAGTTGGAGCCCTGAAAAAAGTTCATTTGACCCATGCCTGGAACAAAACATAAATACGCGTAGTCCACAAATATATCGAGCAGACTAATGTGTAAAAAATAAGTAATTCTGTCGGTTTTTATTATCTTGACGCGATTATTTCTGCGTTCAGTTTCTTTTGTCCATGATTTGAGAGTGAAGTGCTGTCGAAGTTATCAAAAGCGAAACATCCCTAAAAGATCTCAATTCGCCCCGTGCATTTCGGTTTCATGGTCGCGTTTACATAATTTCTACCGAAGCACTTTATTTTCGTTTTTCAAGGAGTTATCAACCATAAAACACTACACATGAAATGATCCACCAAGCAATTAAAGCAAGATACTAAGCAATGCCGATGGATACATCCTCCATGAACTTTTTCTGATAGCATATAACATATGATATAAGGAGTAATTTCTACCTCAACATGTACGACGTGTAGTAATGGCAGCGCAGCGGCAGGCTCTGATATATCTCCCGGTCTGATTATCTCGGTTTTAGCCTGAGTCATAATACAACTCTACAAGGAAGTGTCGCAAATAAAGTAGAGCTCGGGTGCGAAATAAATTCCCGAATTCTGTTCTTATTAGTTAATACTGTGCTGTTAAAAACAGGATATTTACATGACTCTGTAATTATTTTATTTTGCCGTACTCAAAAGACCCATGTTTTAGAAAATATATAACATAAACCTTAAATAAAACTTTCAGCACTACTTTCAAGTAATTAGCTGCATTCTAGGAGGAAGTAAAACCGCCTATTCGTTTACGATGTTTTACTTCCTTGCACCCGAGGTTACACGTACACGTAACTTAGACCACAAAGAATTGTACATCAGTTTTACGCAGTGCACGACCTAGTGACTATAGTAAATAAATTGGGTTTAATTAACTTTCGGACTTCATAAATTAACAGAAAATCCGATCAGAAAAATTGGATCCAAGTTGGATCCAATTTTTTTAAGTGGTTGGATCATCCAACCACTTAAATTACTTGGGTTCAATAATACAAATGCACTTAAATAACTGTTACGCCTCAAACGAATTAATTAATTTGATGACAAAATTCATTCCTTCATAAAGTTGGTCCACTTAATCCTTAGAGTGATTGGAGATTTACCAGTAATATCTATTTAAGAACTACGTCCAACATTTTCAAAAGACCCCTACCCTTCGTCGTTGGTATTTAGCAGAAACAGAATCATTACCAAAACTAGTCTTCTGATCTTTTGCTTCCTTAAAGGAATACCATAATTATAACAGACACAAACCTGAATTGCTAGTTGCATGTAGTTTGCGAAAGAAACTTCTCAGAGTCAGCAGAGTGAAGCTTGAAGGAGATTTAAGAGGTCGTCGGAGGTGGGCGTTCAGAATGCCAAAAGAGGCAATGGAAATAAAACGAATGACACGTGCAAGCACTGTATTCTTAAACCGTCTTAGATTGGCAAGAATGGAAGAATTGGTATAACGGTGATTAGAATACAATGGGGGTTGTATTTCGACGACAAGATTTGAAAGTGCAAGTTCCGACATATTATTATAATAGGAAGGAATTTCTCCTCCGTACTTCATCCCCTGGAAGTCAACGGAGAACTGAAGGGACAAAAAATCAAAGACAGACATGGACCAAAGAGGAGGCGGGAAGATCTGGTGAAAGTCAACCAATCCCATCCTATAGACTTTTCGGCGCCGGAGAAAGTTTCTAAACTCAACTTTGGAGAAGGGAAGAAAATTCGGGAGACTGGAGACTTTTTTTTTTTTTGGAAAGCCGACTTGCTGGCGCCAGGAAATGTCCACTTTTTATGCCTGCCCGTCAAACACAACTTTTGACAAATTTCTCTTTCTATCTCTCTCCACTCCGATCCGATCCGCTTCCCTTTCATTCCCGAGTTTACTGAATATACTTTTACTTTCCCCAATCCCAGTATTTCCCCCTCTCTCATCATGTCACGGACTTAAGTACCTTCCTCCTCTTCTCTACAACTTTATTCGCTAAAGAGACTATCGCCGAGCTTGGCTCAGCAGCAATTCAACAGTAACTGCCAACATGAACATGAATTGATTATTAGAATCTCTTTCTCTCTCTCTTTCTTCCGAAGCAAATTGCATAAAGTGGTCCGGCTTAACTATGTCGAAACCTTTTGCTGGACTAGGATAAGAGTTGAGATCTGACTTATAATTCGTATATTCATGCCGGCGAGCATAATTCATTATTGTCACCAGTTAGTTCCGAGTTGGCTTCACAATCTAGATATCGCTGAGACCAAACTGTTGTTTGGTTTGACTGTCGAATCATGAGATTCGTAGAACTGGTTTGAATTGAACTTTGTAACCTAATTGCTGAATCAAAATTACCTTCATCGCGACAATCCAGAAATAAAATGTTACGGATTTCAAGTGGTAGTTGAACTTTGTAATGTCTTTGAGAAAGTACATGAATGATATTTATTATTATGGATAAAACATTAATAAAGGATTGTCTAAACAAATAGACAGTCGATTGCAGCAGCCGACTGTCGGTACCATTGGGATTGGATCGAATTACACTAATTTACCTAATTCGTCGAAATATCTCAGACAGAATGATCACATCGAACTCATAACATATGTATCTGTAAGGTAAAACTTCTATTAGTTGGTAGACGTGGATGGATACAAGTATCGGAATTTTCTGCACACTCTCCATTTTCTTCCCGGAGGAAGTAGTGGTGTCCGAGATTATAAATGCTACAGGGCACAGGGCGGCTTTTATTTTTAGGTTTATGCTAGTTATTACACACTTCCATTGACCCTTCTGAAATTAACTTCATATTCCTGCACCTTCCATAAACAATAAACACTCACTAAAGTAATAGGCTTCTTCCTCTTCCTTCGGGTTTATTGACATCTGCGATACAATTATTAGTCCATATAGCACATTGAATAATTTTTAAATGAGGACCCGAAAGTGTCTAAAAGACGCGTGTTCAATGTAAAAGCTAAATAATAGTTCATGAATATTCACGTTTATTTGATAAACAATTTAACTCTCTCAAGAGTCATGAGCAAAACTCGTGAAAACATAATTATTAAATTCAGAATAGCTAAACTGTGATAAAAAGAAGTAATTGTATAATGCATTTTGCTTTCAAAACTGTAAATATACTCAGAACAATGTCAGCAATAAAATTGAGGATAAATAGCAGAATTCAACAACCAACTTTATCTATGGAAGTGGAGGAGCCAGCCAAAAAAGAATTGAGTTTCCAGAAAAACTGTAGAAAATATCAGTATCCCAGATCTTCTAGTTATGGGAGATCCGTATAGTAGTAGTGCTATGGAACAAGTCAGTTTAGTTAACTCCCATGCGTATGGGGATGTTCAAATGTATCTTCTGATGTACAGTGCTGTGTTCAGCACAAGATAAATTGAAGATAACATCCATGATGTAGGTCTAGAAATATACACACATCCATCATATGTACAAATTCCCAATCCCAATGTACACGTTAGCCATATCTACTAAAAGTTTGAGAATGGAATGAGATCCCAGAGTATATGGCACTGCTGAATCCGACAGAAAAACTGCCATTCTTCCTTTTCCGCTGACAAAATGCTTTTACAGCCTTCGTATCAATTCGTAAGCACATACTCCGCGAATCAGATGTTGAGATGGAGACCACAGGAACAATTCTTCTCAAAAATTAATATATTAAAATTGACTGGAACTTTTAAAATAAGTCTACCTGGTATGTAGTAGTACGTGGTATGTACCGCTGGTCTAACGCACTCTGATACAAAAACAAACAAACAAACAAACTCCGACTTCGTTCCACGTTAAGACTGAAAAATAAAAACGTATTTATGATATCCGGCATACCGTTGGTTGAATAATTTCACTCATTTGTAACATTTTCTGTGGTGAATTTAGTGCAGGGGTATGACCAGAATACGTTCAACGTTTGATGTGTCAAGCTTAGCAATCTTTGAGCAAACCTTTCCAATATTCACAATTTAACTATCATTTGTTTTCGATTTCCTAATATTTGAGAATAAAACTGCAGCAGTAAAAGTTTCATTACTGAACATATACTAGAAAGTGAAAGTCTCTTCACTTTCTCAAAGTCTACCCGCTTGTTAAGCCAATGTGGTAAACAATGCAAATCTAGACTTTGAAATAATAGAATAGATTCTCAGCATCTCCAAAAATTATGAGTGCAACCCAAACCCCATTCAAATCAAATGGCACGCAATGAATAGCAATGCTGTATCATAAACAATGTAGAGCTGTAAACGCAGATTTTACACAGTGGTAGCAATAATTTGAAATTATAGGATCCTGTGTCCATCACCATCATTGCTATGAATCCAAGTTGTAATAATTATTATTATTATGACTCACTCTTATGATTTTAACATAAAGGGCATAAAGTGTAATATAGTGTATAAAGTCTTAGTCAGTCGTCAAAACAGACTCATAAAAGTTCAAAAGGGGGATCGACCAAACTAAATAAAACTTCTACATAACTTTATTACCAAATCCCTTCATTTTTATTTTGAATTCAAATTTACTCAACTCAAACCTCCTAGAAGGAGTGGGATGAAGATACCCGTGGAATATTTTTCCAAGTGATTTCATTCCCACTTGGATTGCTTTACAACATCTCTTTTTATTTTCATATTCCCAGCATTCCAGAATATAAAGGACAGACTTTCTACTTCCAGACTCCCTTTTATCTTCAGAAGATAGATGAATGGACTTGAAAACTTTCTCACTCCCTAGATTTGATAGTTTAAGCTTCATATCGTTGACGGGACGGGTTTCGGAAAAAACAGATTTTTCGACAAATGCAATGGATACAAAATCCTACCCACTTCTTTAAACCAGACAGAATTCCGCCTTTTCATTCTGCTCCAGTTTGAGCAAATTCTAATTTTTGGTGGTCAACCTACCTCTAATTATTAAGTTATTACGCAAAAGACACTGATCACTTATATACTTTGTACTTAAAGAACGACCAATTCAAACAAACCAAATATAACAAATAACAATCTGTCTAATGCATTGCAATTTCCCTTCATTTAGAATTAATAATCCGAGAAAGCAAAAGCATGAACCGTAGTCTCGTCGTACTAAAGTTTTCCCCTTGTCTATTTCGGTAAGCACCCATCGCACTACTGTTAGGGTTGTTTTTGGGGCTCGTCCATCTTCTCAATTAAATTAAGAGGAGAGTCATGCTAGGCTCAAATATCTTTTCATTAGTGTCATCGGACCCAAGTCCTAATTCAGTTAGATCGTTCGAATGCTATGTTGTGAGGGACAGTCTTCGTCAGTACCGACTACGGCTCCAGAACTTGCAATTTGTGTAATGAAAACACACTTCAAGTCCAATCAACTCACGAACATATTACACCGATATCGGTTTCGACATTTAGCAAAAGAAAATAGTTTAAGCCGACCAAGTCTTGTGGACACTATTTTAAATCATGTTGTTTGTTTGTTTCTTTATTAAAGTGTCATCCAAATTCCAAAGCTTTCAAGTACTCGAAGTGACCAAACTGATTTATCAAATGGAATTATATAACTACTTTTAATCGGGTTCTATTGAATCGAACCCTCGTACTAAAGTAGTGGGTACAATGTAATTATGAATGGAGATATTTGGAATGGAACAGTTTTCCCGATTACCACCGATACGCATAAATATTATTCCCAGAAAAACTGAAATTCACTCTTGTTTTCTAGCTCAAGGTTCCCTGTTGGATGAGTGAAGGGGGATGTATTTTCGTGTTTTCAAGCTATGAGCAAGCAATATGTCACGTACATATTCCAGATAACGTTTCCAAGTATGTTAAAAAATGTGCACATGGCCTTGCTGTATTACTCATTTAGGTTAGCAGTAAAGATCTCTGTGATATTTGCTGCGTAAACATTCTGCGCGATCTTATTTTCGTTAGTGTGTTAGTCTCCGGATCCGTTAAAATACAAACATGAAACATTTTCACGGTTGATGTTAATGGCAGCCCAAAAAAGGTAAAATGGTTAGTATATTGGCATTGGCGTTGACCGTTGACGCCCTTTACTCACGACCGGAAAAAAGAAGTTCAATTATATTTTGTAGAGTTTGACGAAAACTACAACTGACATTGGAAACTAGTTCTCAGTTTCGATATTTTGTAAGTCTGTAATTAGATTAAATAATTAGACGTCTAATTATGTAGTGCTTTAACGGCCCCTAACAAGAAAAACCACGACTCCTTTTTCGTTAGTTATTAGTTTGTATACCTATAAATTACATTTAATAAGCTTAAACAAAATTGGGATGACTGAGAGTAACGCTTTCGATTTATTAAATCCTTGTCACTCAACTGGGGACCAGATATCTCACAAGTCACTGCAAAGTACGCTAAAATAAATGCGCGTGAACAAAAACGATAATCGTGAACATGTACTTACAGAGCACGGATAAATGTATCTTCTCCTCTTGACTCTTTTTTATAGAATGCTGACGTCCCAGAGTAGGTTCAACTATGCAATTCAATTCAGATTCTTGCTCGTATCAATCAGCCGAAGCGTCACTAACATTCTCAGTTTACTATTTAGTTTGGATGTTTAGTGTCAATGTCAATAAATGAATTGGACAATAGACCGAGTGTAAAGCGTGATGCAGTACGAGTACATTAATTTGTGAAACCAGTACAATAATCTTAAATGCAACGAGAAAAAACGAACTGTTAGACCATTGAAAGCGAGAAAAGTAGAAGAAATACACAAGATATAAAGTGTCTTCAATTTTATCTAATTAAATACACGAATTAGGCTGACGGTACTAAATGACGTATTGCTTGCCTACCTCTGCTACTTAAAGTCTTACAAAATTATCACACCGATTGATCCAATAAATTGAAGAGATTAGACTACATCCCCATTTCAGCCAGTGGAAGCGGAAGTTCAGATAGATAGACAGTATCAAACTGAATGTACAAACGATAGATGTAATATCTAAATCACGATTCACGATAAGAACAGCCTAATACGGTGTAAATGACAAAATATATAATATTTGTTTATGCCACGTCACGACTCACGATCTGGTTTGGGAATTTTGTTTCACGTTATTTTAGCTTCTAGTTACGTTATATCCAACTTTCGGAATTCTTGATTTGAAGGTTAATTTGCTCAACTCTAATTTGGAACGGTGACACATGTTCATTAATTACGTCTTTATATTCCAGGCTTTGCGTTAATTTGATTAATTTATGATAGGGTGTAGTGAAAAGTCGAGCCGGAGCAAAATATATATTTACTAATTATATTGATGTGTTTGAT
Source organism: Protaphorura quadriocellata (assembly GCA_034698945.1). Classification (NCBI taxonomy): domain Eukaryota; kingdom Metazoa; phylum Arthropoda; class Collembola; order Poduromorpha; family Onychiuridae; genus Protaphorura; species Protaphorura quadriocellata. Next base: position 3,856 of record JAQGCA010003358.1, on the reverse strand, counting down.
TTTGAAGATATAAAATCTGGGTCTAAAATACATGTCCTCTGTACCCTATCAGAATATTTGTTCAGAAAATTGGGGAAGCACCTGAAACCTGAAATCATTTCATTAACGGCTTCGTTTCAACAATTCGGTCAACGTCGATCAACCCGACAACTGAAGATATCAACGAAGTGCAATTGCGGATACAGACAAGCCAAAATACTTCTGTAAATTAGTACATGACTAAACTATGCAGAAGTATTGACACAAAATAGAAAAACATTTTCCTGTATTAATATCCGAATGCTGTGAATTTCGAGTGCTATTTGAATACTTATAGCTGTTGATCACTGTACCGGATGACCGGATGGTTAAGAAAACATTTAATGTCCCGCCTTTTCTCAAATAAATAATGGCAGCAGCAATACAATAATGGTCTCTTGGCATTGGTACTCCATCGTACCATAATTGTAGCCCACACTTCGGCACGTATTAATTTCCTAGCATCTTGGTTTGGTTTGCATTGCGTTGAGTCATATTATCTCATCAAAGCTTCGTTCAAGCCCACACTACGCGATGTAACCTCACTGTTCAGTCTCTCTGAGATATGCTACATGAAACTCACGCATGCCATAATTTTCTAAAATGGGCGTTTGATTATGAAAACACATGTTCAAAACACAAGGTCACAATTGTAGACACATTAACCAGTCAATGCTCCTAAAACTACATCACACCCTCTTTGCTTATGCTTAATTTCATAAAAACCCGTCTTTAACAATATACGTATTCATTCTCTTCGGATTTTATTCTGATTAAGATATAGATCCAATCAGAGCAGTAATAAATCCGGCTAGGATTTGGTTTTCATATAGTCGTCCTCGAATACAGACTACAGTTTGTATTACATTAATTCTGATTTCTTTCTGTGTTTGTTGCATTACCAGTACAGTTTTATGAAGCAAAAACACATATAGGCATACCTAATCATTTTTTCGTTCGATCAATTCAGACACAAACAAGTCATAGTCATGTCAGCTAAAAATTAAATAGGTAAGTATTTAAATATAAATGCTTATTGTCGATTTCAATGGATTGATCGGAAGACATTTTGAAAGAGTTTTTAATCGAGCTTTCGGGAAACAGTCGTTCCCTTCGTCAGGATAAATACAGAAGTGCCAAAAAACAGGAAACTTCACATTGAGCAAACTTAAAAACAAATATGAAAACAGAGGAACAAATATAAATGCTTAGTCGTTGATCGATATGTAGTCTTTTGTAAACCTGTAAAATTAAAATTTTGCCTTTAACCGTTTTAGGGCGGGTAAAGAGAAAGTCTTTAACTTTCACTTTTATATTAGGAAAGTAGTCACATTTGATATTTTTTTTCAATTTAAGATTTTCCGGTTTCAGCTTGACAGAAAACTAGCAAATACGAACCCAAACCGGAACCAAGTTTCGGATTAAATATTAACAGTCAGAACCACGCGAATATGACTCAATACCTAGTTCTATATCAACTGCATCCAACACAACACAAAACTAAAGTTTTGTAAAACTGAAGTAAAGGTCACTCTTGACCTCAATTGGACGCAGAAGTTTTAGGGAAGGTCATCTAAATATTTTTCATCCAAAAGGAAAAAAAACTTTTGAAAATTTACCTAAATACCTAAATTTGACCTGGAAGTTGATCTGAGAGTTCATTGGAAAGTCATCAAAATATTTTTATCGAAAAGTATAATGTCTTGGTCGACATAACAACGACCTGACATTTGCATTTTGTTTGTTTCTTCAAATTGGTGCTCGGAGAACCAGTTTGAGAAATCCGGAATGGAGTTTGTTTGAAGACTATGGCCTTACTTAAATGGGAAAACGTAGTCAAGGTATGTTTGAATAAAACAAACAATCAAGAATCAGAGGTTCCATCAAATAATTATTCCATCTAAAGCACTATTCATAAGTGAAGTTCTTTTACTCGTGTAATGGTACACAATGCAACTGTAGGCAATAGTCTAATGAACGTCTAAATCCTTTTAAACCAGTTGCAATATCCAGAGCCAGACTAAACAAGAGCCGCCTTTGCTGTTCCAGCTCTTTGTGTCCATCATCAGAAAAAACCATTGCAACTGCAACATAAATTGGCCAAACAAAATGGTTGTAACTCACGAAGAAAAACAATTCAATAAAATGTCTACGAACCACTTTAACATACATCAGTAAGATTATACACGTGTTATACACAAAGAGTATAGAATCTTGCTCCTTTCATAGAGAAGACATTTTTGTTGACACCAAAACAAACAAGGTCAACTGCTGGTTCCGGAGAGTTTCGCTAGGAAGCGCTGGCGTTTCATTTCCAATAGCGGAAGTAAAGAAATGCACGTGTTATTCCTGCTTACATTCAGAATAGTCGTGGGTTCGACGCCGATTGGAAATTATTAATTCGTTGAGTTGGACAAAATTTAAATTAATTCAATTTAATCTGCAATTCAATTACAAGCGTAACTAGGGACTACGAAATGACCTCTCTATGATATTCGATACTCTTAGCACATGCCTGATACGGCTATTCCGAACAGCGCTAAAATAAAATAGTTGAAAACCAAAAGAAAGTCGCACGGAATAGGGTGTGCAAGGAAGAGTTGAGCATAGTTGTCTGGTTGACTAGGGAGTTGAGGGTTGAACAAATAAACCAATGCGCTTCGTTACACACTGATTTAAGAGGTATTGGAGTCACATCTCTTCGTCAACATCTTTTTTGATGTTTACGTTGTGTGAGCTATGATTATTGATGACTATAATAAAATTACATCCAATCCAATCCAAAAGAAAATTATTTTATATTATTGCTTCCAGAAATTTCTTTTATTCAATCTAATAAGTTACTACGCTTCCTTATACCGACTGGTTTAAGACGTATCGCTTCTGTTCACACTTACAAGCATATCGTTAATTTCTCTTCATCACGAAAATTATTTTCTATTATTGCGTCCACATTTTATTGTCCAGACAATTGGATTCATGGACGCTTTACACAATGTTGATTTGAAACCCTTCGTGTCGTCTTATGCTTCCATAAATTTCTTTTATTCAATCTAATAAGTTACTACGCTTCCTTACCGGTTGGTTCGAAAGGTATCGCTTCTATTCACACTTACAAGCGTAATCGTTAATTTCTCTTCAATACGAAAATTAATTTCTATTATTGCTTCCACATTTTATTGCCCAAACAACTGGATTCATGGACGCTTAGACGCTTTACACAATGTTCATTTGAAACCCTCTGCATCGTCTTTCTAGTTGCTTCTCTTGTGTTTTACTCTTAGCTGTCTGCGATCTGTATTATTCGTTCTGGAAACGAACATACGCAGACCCCGTGCTTAGCCGTGCTACCGTTTTCGCGCACTTGAGATTTTCAGGCATTTCCAGGCAATTACCTCGAAGCATAGACATCAGAAAGGAGCACTTTTAGGTGATAATCCTGTCTTTCATCAGAACGCACGGGACAGACAGACAGACTGGGCATCCGCAATAAGTCATTTACTCCGTATATTACGTCGCACAACTTAATAAACACTGGAATAAAAGTCACCAAATCTAAAAGCAATGCTTCACATTCAGTCTTGAAGATTTCGTTCTGTGTGTGGCATTAGACAAAAAGTGTAGGAGGAGGAGGAACTCATGTTTGGCTTGTTGATTGTTGTAATATGTATATTTGATTCTCAGTTGATACTTCCACATATAGAAAGTATTTAATTTAGTTTTGGTTATTCAGATTTACAATATTACAATTACATACATTAAGCCGGTGTATTAAGTATGAATTTACATACAATTTTGGGGAGTTGGGTTCCTATTAGGCTGAATGAACTGTCACAAA
>JAQGCA010003357.1:0-11952 GCA_034698945.1 Protaphorura quadriocellata | reverse complement strand
CGTACCATATGAATTTCTATACTTGTGATATCCCGTATTCCGTAAGCCACTTTTAGCGTATGTGCTAATATTGAAGGGGTTGATGTTGGTATTAGTGTTGGATATAATTATGAACAAGGAAACCTTATTCCTTGTAAAAATCGAATCTATCTAATACGCTCAACATTTTGTTTGCTCCGAGTAGTGTCCTATCCTAATCACTGAGATACGAAAGTTAAGTCGCCTTATAAATGTTTTCTTCCATTTCTCATTACAAGCTATTCATTGGGACTTTTGTCGAATATGCCTTGAAATGCACTTCGACGCGGTTGGAATTTGGAATGTCTCAAATATTTCTAGTAGTGAACAAAATTCTCGGCTGACAAATCGGTTAATGAGCACTGGGATATGTAACATCTCATAATAGATTTTAGCCGATGTAGTTTTTACATGAAAAGTGGTTTCCTTGTATGTAAGTATAGAGTAGAATTGAATTGGTCTCGTTATAATATAAACTAATAGGGTCGAACAAATGGAAAATCATACCATAGCATTTAGCATGGATGGATGGTCGGTAGTTTAGGTTTTAGCTATTCTGGAGTGCAGCCACTTACGCAAGCGAAAGCTGTCTAGAATTAATATAATAGACAGGCAGAACCCAAAGGTTCGAAGTGTTGAAGGTTCTTCGGCGGTTTGTATCAGAAGGAAGGATTGGATTGCTTTTGCTAAGCACTGGATAAAAAATATTCCAGAAGATCAGTGCAGTTCAGGCTGGATAGGAGGTTGTTGGCTATCGGCTTGTCCGGTTCATGTACAGCTAGACAGACCTATGGACGCGGTACAGTAGCAGAAAACACGTTATTTGTATAGTGGGTAGCCAGTTTCGGGTATTGTTTTCAAAATAGTTCTCGAAGAGGAAAAGAAACTGTGTCGGCAAATAGTTGCGGAAATTGAAAAACCACAAACGAACGCATCGACCAAATCGACCTGTTAAGATAAGCTGGCCAATACGAAGGTCGATCTTGCTGAACTGGACACTCACTCAATTCGACTGGTGCATTCTAGTCCTCTTGACATTTAATATGTCATTGCCACCTGAAACCTTAACCTACTGTAGTGTACAAAATTAAACAACACTGGAAAAAATTCTAGAAGTTGGTAGTCTCTGAAAATTGTATATCGTGAATCGTGATATTTCAAACTATTCGGATTCTGAAGATATTTCGACTAACTGCACATACAAGTTTTGATACTCGTGGAAGGATCTTGCTGTATAATGGTCGACTATGTCGACTAATGACTGCTGTTCCGTGTCTAAAGAAAACTAATTGTTACTTGGCGTGTGTCGTGAGATGAATTACTTATCTAATGAGTAATGAGTATTGTGAAGTTGACTTGAAGTGATATTCTCTGATAATTTTCTTAATTTTAACCTTAACTAATTTCAAGTTAAATACGAGCTTCTTTTTATTAAATCTAATCCAGAATCACAGCAAATGGCTGCATAATACATAAAGATTTTAGTTTTTGAGTGAATTATTGTTTCAGGGTACTGTGTTCAGGTGTACATACACTACGCACTTAAAACTTTGTAGCACATGTTAGTCATACTAACTAATCATTTCCCTGAAAAAAAAGTAATATTCATCAACTCAATGTAAACCCTTAATGATATCGCCACTTAATTTATCTTTAGGAAAACGCATTTGTGTTGTGATGGGCAGCATAGGCATATGAGTTGATAATTTTGTGTGATGTGATGTCTTGGTTTTTTTTGGATATTCTAGTCAGTTGGTCGTGAACATTTTGTGTTTTTGGGTGATCAGTTGTGGAGTGAATTAGTGGAGGAGTTATGATTATTTTCTAATACAAAGTAGTGCTGAATGAGCTTTGGAGTTGTTATTGTACACATTGCTCTGATAAGAGAAGACTTTTGGGGTTGATTCATCACGTTACACAATACAAAATAGTAATTCCTAAGGGCACAAGAAAAGGTCTTTTCTTGAAGGCTGGAAGTGCCTTCTTGTTAAATATTTTTGTTATAAATAAAATTGGGAAAGAGAATAATTGGACCATTTGACTTTTCGTTATGACTACGACGACCGTCCACTTCGAGTCAGTTTCTTCAACGATAGCCCGAGGGTTTGGAAGAAAACTATACTTTATCTCCCAAGTCCGTGAACCTTGTCTGGCTTTGCCCCATCATAGTAGTAATAATAATTTTTGGAGAGAAATCGTGGAAGAACAAAAAAGTACTTTGACGACTGTGAGACAGTTAATGAAGAGATTAGATTTTATGAGAAGAGCAGAAGCAGGTCAAATTGGCAATTTTGCACGTGCTGGTCAATGTGAATTTGTCAAGGATAAAGCCGTCATTTGTTTCTGAAACTGGAAAGCAAAATAAACAGCGGAGTTTGAGAGTTTGAGACTGGAAGGATTGTTTGTTCTCCGAGTCGGAAGTGTTGGAATTTCTGGATTAGTTTGTTTGGTTGGGGTTATTTGACCAACGAAGAGATAGAACGGTGGAAAATTCTTGAAAAGAACTTACACGTTAAAAATTTCAAGATTTTGTAAAGGTCAAAGGTGAATTTGTCCTGCAGGTGAACTGAACGAACCAATCAACAATGATGGAGGATTACAGAGGCAGTGTAGGATTTCACCACCTCCTTGGAAGTAGGTTTTTCAATATTTTATCACTTTTCTAGACTTCATTTATTTTTCTTGGGAGAATGGCACTTTTGCCATATTAGAGTCATCAAGATTTCCAGGTTGTTGTATTCTGTGGAGATTTCAGAAGTTTCCGAATATACTTTCTCATGTGAACATAACCTGTAATATTTTTTGTCAATTATTTGAATTACTTGAATGAAAGATTTTATTCAGGATTTCATGATTCACCGTTTTGTGGTATTCTTATAATTTTATTTTTGTAGTTGAAGTTTTGATATTAGTATATGACTCATAATTCGAAAGGTCTGGTCGGCTAGTGTTATACAGGTGTCATCCGCATAATACACTAATTTCGAAAAGGGGATTTCCCCTGAAGGTTCGCTACAATTTACCTTCTTCCGTATCTGGTGTACTTTAGTTTCCATATAAAAATAAAAATGTTGCCTTCTCAGAAAAGGAAGCAATGTGTCAGGTCTTTAACTTGACCAAAACAGACAAGTCTCTAATTACTTGATGACGTATGTGGTGTCTGTCTATTTCGAATATTTTACTCAAAATAGAGAACAAAATGGACTCATACGATGGTCGACTAATTAATGTCTGATCACTGAGGTCACAAGTTCAGGCGAATTGTGATAGTCAAATGACTTCCTTAATGACTCTTCGGAGTTCGCACAAACAAACAGAGTATTATCATTAATGTTACAATCCGGAAAACTCGAACTGATAACATGAGTGTTCTATTCAAGCGTCTACCCCGTATTTGTAAATTATATAGCATGAACAATATTTTTTCCTGGGTTTATTGTCGAAGGTAACTTTAATTTTTAAAAACCACAATGAATGTTTAAGGAGTTATTTATACATTAGTGGCAAAGCAGCCGGTTTGGGCTTTAGAGTGGTTTTTCCCAAAGGATTTTTCCTGAAACCTGGACGTACCTATAAGTTCGACAGATAGTAATTTTAATGTCAAGCCTAATTAGTAATTCTCTTTGTTTTCGAAATACTTTGTTACTCACTAGTTGAAATCATTGGAAAAGACATTAGATAACCAAAAATCTATATTAATATTGAGTACCGATGGGACATTTTACGCACTAGGAAAGCTTACTGATTTTGTTGAAGTTGAACTTACAACATACACGACAGTAAGGGAAATAACATATATTAAATTATGACGAATAACAAGTACCAAATAATATTATTTAGTTTCTCCTTTCACGTGCGCATTGTGACGTCCTGTCAAACCCATACACTATTTATTTCCCAATTCCGGCTGTCGGCTTTGCTCCAATTGTATCACTTTGGCAAGATTGTAATGAGTTTCTATTGACAAATTATACGGTAGATTCGGTCTAGGTTGAAAAGCTTTCTCTATGGTTGAGCATTTATTTGACCCGGAGATCCCTTTAGCCCCAAAAGTGTAAGCCTGTCAGGTTGTGGTTTTATATATTTAGGGACATTTTCATTCTATTGTTGAACTCAAAATCTATGTTTGGAAATAATTGGATAAAGGTATTGATTTATGATTTGAAAGTACACTTCGGAAACCTAAGATGCGCCAGACGCTGAATTCATTTCCCCAACGGAACCCTGTTTTCTGAATTAGAAAGAAAATTAACATAGCGTGTATGCAGTGTTTATGATTTGTTCGAATTTCTTCAGAACCGCAGTTGTCTTGAAAATTTAAGATTTGATTGAAATCGTTTGTTTCATACATTGTGTACTTAGTAAATCGTGTCATCTCATTTTCTTGGTTTAAAGTTTTTTTCTAATCGTTATTATGTAACGGGTGGACCCAGCCCTCTTCTAATTTTATGATTACCACTTACAGTAAGGATAAATACTTATTGAACATACGGGTGAGATTAAATGAAATCGAAACTGAAAACTTACGCCCACCCGGGACCTGTAAATTGATGACTGAATTTAAGGTAACTGCTTCTTGGTATTTGTAATGGAAAGATGGAAACCTTCAAATGAGCTAATTTGTCGTTATCTTCAGCACAAAACGACTTGTACAATTCTGAAGGTAGACCACTCGGTCCTGCTGGTGATGATCTGTGGGTTTCTTGTCATGGAAAATTTGTGTGGATTTAATTTAATGGTATTGACAAGTTGTTTTTGACTTTAACAATTTTCAAAGGTTCATTCCTTCATTTATTACCTCGTCTTGTCTTGTTCTCCCATCTGTTCAACTGTTCCTGTTTCTGTTTCCTTCCATGTGTTAATATCCTTTAATAGGTTTAAGGTAGCTTTAATAGCTTTAGGTGGACGAATGAATTGGTTTCCTTGAAGGTAGTTAGTGAGTATTGATTACTATTTAGTATCCTAATTTCCATAGAGTCTCCTTGCCTCGCGCATCTTTTCACCACCGTCTTAAACCTCCTTCGAGGTACATTTACCGTATTAGCGTTTAGTTTCGTGTTTCATTCTATCTAATGAAATGGCCCTGAATTTAATAAAGGGCTTGCTGTTTTAACTACTAGAATTTCTGATCAATTTAACTCTATGAGTTCAGGACTTGACGCTTATGTCTTTGTTTAGCACCGGCATCATTTCCAGCCAGTTGGCTTTAAAGTTGATACATCGTTGTTCCTCTTTAACGAACGAGTGGGGGAATATTTGTGACAGTCGATCTGAAATAAGGACAACCACTGACACCGAGGACACCAATATGTGTGTGAATGAATTTCCAAACATGGACAGATTCATGAACTGTGTTTAAAATGTGAACGGACAAACAGTTCAAAAATTACGCATAGTGTTCGGACTCTTGACACTTGTTCTTTTTCTTTTTGGTTTAACGTCGGCGTCGCGTCTCTGGTATTAGTTCAATTATTTGCGACTGTGACTGATTTGAAATACTGAGTTTTGTTATTTGTTTGTATGTAGTACAGCTGGTGTACGACAAATAAATGACAACAACTGTAGATTCAAGTGAACAAACAGAACAGTAGTGGTTTTCGGCAGACAGAAGTCGCAGAAGTTTACTCAAACGATTATAGTGGATGGTGTATTGGTATCAGCGCTTTACGTGTTTATGATGTATGTAAAGGATTTAACTTGAATTTTCGTTGGTTCTATCGTATCTTCATATCTGTATGACACTGATAGCTTAGGTTTTTGAGTCTATCTGGGTGTTAGAGTTCGAAACTTGGAAAACAATGTGAGTGGGAAAATGAATCATCATTGTATCTTTGAAATGGCCAGTAAGTTTGCAAATAAAACACCGTACGATATTTGTAAGGATATTCGTGAAACTTAAAAAGACAATCTACGATTCTCTGATCCGGAATTTGGCATTACGTTTAATTTCAATTCATGTTGCAATAGAAGTAAACCCAACGGCTAGAACATTTGATCTCGCATGGATGTACTGGATATTTTATAATTTATGACCTGTTTCTTGAATATAGATTTTCATTATCTAGTTAGTTTAGTCAAATAGTACATTGGGGAATTAGTGGCTTCCATTCCTGGGTTTTAAATTTGACTTCCACTTGAATTGAATTCTGAGTTTATACGATAGTGGAATTAAACAATTAAAATGATCCGAGCTCTGGAGTTAATGGGCTGCCGTTGCCGCTCTAGTTTATTTATACAGAATGAAATACATGCACGTCTTTACAGAATGTTGTGATTTGAAAGTTATGTCTGTAAGGAGTTCATGAGATTATATCGAAAGAGGTCAGAAAAGAATATACCTCATTGATCTTTTGAGTGACGCAAATCGTGATGCTCCGTTGTTAAGTCTCAGCCACCCTAGCCATTCTGATATTCTGTTCCAAGCTGCACCGCTTTAAATGTTTCCTGACTATTTTCTCTTAGACTAATTATACAGCGTATCCTGTCCGGGATTAATGTACTTTGGCTTAAGAGTTAAAAATTGAAAATGTTGATTTTAATTAATTTTGGATGTGGAGAGCTAAGCTGAATGATTGAGTTGTGTCGAGCCATGTAGGTTGGACGTATTCAGGTCGCATCGCAGGAATTGAAATGTACAGAGTTAGAGGAGTCAGGTTAAAGGTTTCGAGATTCTCACAAATTTTAAGTTTTATCTTATAGATAGTTTTTTGTGTAACTATTTATTTATTCAGCCGTGGTGCGTCCGCGTAGTGTACACATTTATTTGTATAAAATAAATATGATGCGTTTTATATCGAAATAATACAGAGCAAGCAGATGCAGTGCGATGTGCACCTATGTCCACTTTTATTTTGTTGGAGACGGAAAAAGTGTAGAGTTTAGACTTTATTTAGTGTAAGTAGTCAATAGAAAAGGCAAGAAGGGTTTATTTATTTCTAACTTCAGTTTTATTTGTATAGCCATGTCGATCAGATTTTCTTTGGACATTTCTTACGAATTATTATTTTTTTAATTTCAGGAAGCATGTCATCTTCTGAAGTCAGGATGACACCGAGACCACCGAAAACGCCTGCATGGTCCGTCCCACCTCTTATGTCCTCACCGATTGATGACCCGTCCTCATGCTCAGACAACGCATCCGATAATTCTGACAAAATTGAAATGATTTGTTCTCATCAAAATCACAACAGTAGTAGTAAAAATCGAAAACGTAAAATTGGAAACAATAGTTCTTCTTCCTTTACTACTTCGAGTGGTGGAAGTGGGAATGGCGGGGCGGAAGATCAGAAGGAATGTCAAGGGCAGAATTCTCATGGTGAGTGAAATCAACAGAATTTAACTATACTATACATACGAGTCGTATAATGAACGAGAAGTGGTTTGATAAAGAAAAGTTTGATAAATGGGATGCTGAGTATATGTTGTTGTGCGTCCTAAACCTTTGGTAGATTAAAGAAGGTATTCAATATCGGGTGTCCGGGTGAGGGAAATCCATAGATAATTGAATGTAATTCGTTAGTCATCCTTTTCAATACATTCGGGCAGCCATTTAGGTCAAAAGTCAAAATTCAGTTAAATTTGAATGTTCGACAGGTGGAAGTTTGTGGGCCGATGCGGAGAGTTTAGCTGCCGATTTTGATGGCTCCCTGTCTGGACTTGGAGCTGATTTATCAACAGCATCCTACGATATGTCCGAAGCTCTTCTGGCCCTTCCATCCCTCTACCACCACCATAGAAATGCTGCCGCCCAACAAATGTCAAATTCTGCTGCGTAAGTTAATTATTTTTGTTCTGAAAATCCTTCTCCGCTTTTCAAATCAGCGGGTTATTGATAGAAATGCTAGATGGTGCACAAAATTAGAATTTGACATTTACACGGCTTTGTATTCCTGGGAGCTATCCTTCCACACAGCTTAATTTTTTTAGAATCATCTTGAATTTACTACATTGATAACCTTTCCGGCGATCCAAGAATTTAACAATTTCAACTTTTTTTTCTGTAATCGAATCCTGGAATATTCAAATGTTCGACTTGTGAAATGTTGACGTCCTTAATTTCCTGAATTTTAAATATAATCTCTGTGCATGAGAATTTGGAAGATTTAAAGACAAGAAAAATTAATTTCGTATACTTTCTGAATTAAAATGTCCGAAGCCTCGTGGAGATTCGTTTGGGAGTTTCATATTCGTATTATTTTCTTGAAACATGAACCGCGACCGAAACCGACCGGAGTGTATCCCATTCCCAGTTGTAATAATTATACGAGCAAGTTCTCATTTCATTTCGTGGGAAGCCATAACAGTTCGACTGTACAAGATTGAATTTGAAGTCAATGAATTGTCTGAATCAATTCATTCTGTCTGCTGTCTGGATCATAAACACAAATTTAATGCCAGAACTAGTTTTCGGAAATTGGAAATAAGGAGAACCATTACCACCTTGGGACCTATAATTTCGATTCAATAGGGAGGGTCTAACAACAGAGACAGATATTCTTCCATTTAGACAACCAGGTTGGAAGTGTTGGAATTGTCTGATATTTGGTTGACAGCTATCACGTCATTCTATGGTGAATGTGTTTCGCATGGAAGTCGAATTGGTAGAACTCTCTGATTATATTCGCTATACCGTGTGACCAAATTACGTCATTAGAACAAACGGAACCTGGAAAATGTCTGCAATTAAATTCTAATTCGTGCTTTGCAGTACCTTAATTAAGTCATTTATAAGATACGGAAACAATTCCAAGAGTTTTTCCATTTGCCAATTCGGAAATGATTGGACAAGGCAATCGCGTCTTGTTAAATTAGTTGATCTTTCGAATCGAGTAATTTTTACCGGATATCACTCCAGGGTTGGATAGGTATTCTTACGGATATGATGCAATTTCATTCCCCGTTCAAGTATTGACTTCTATCTTCGAGAAGCAAAAATCAAAATTATTGGAAATTATCGTTTTTTTTTTTGTTTTTTTTTTTACTAAATAGCGGATTTATAAAGGAGGCAGGCCTAACTCCATTGGCAATAGCAAATTTGCACGGCGGATCTTCTGTGTCTTTGCCTGGTGACTTTCACTACGAGAATCATTCTTCTCCAAATTGCCAAGTTTCAGGGGCTGGTCCTTCACAAGTTGGCTTAGACTGTGAGAGAAGGTAGTACAACGTTCGTGCTTTTCATTTTCATCTCACACTTTGTTTAGTTTTTATTTGAAATCTAAAATTGGTCTATTATCACGTCAGATTCCAATATGTCCTGGCTGCCGCGACGTCCATAGCGACAAAGATGAATGAAGAAACACTCACATATTTGAATCAAGGGCAACCTTACGAGATTAAATTGAAGAAATTGGGGGATTTGACGTCATACCGTGGAATCGTCTTTAGATCAGTCGTTCGACTTTGTTTTCATGATCGTCGTCTTCAATTTTCTGAAAGAGAGCAAATCGCTCAATGGGAAGATTCACATCCAAATGATAAAATTCTGCAGGTATATTACTCAAATCCATAATTGAATCGAATTGTAGACAGTGAAACAATGAGTGACCCTGATTTTATTTGAAACTGTGGCTGGCGGTATTGGAAACTGTAGTTTTTTAAAGTAGTAAATTTACCAATGGAGAAAACCTGGAAACCTGTATCATTCGGGGACACAAATTTCAGCATAACACTGCGTGACATGTCTTTCCTTAATTTACCCCAGGTGGATTTACCTTTGTCTTATGGAATGAATATTCTTCCTCAATCGAGTGATAGCCCGACGAACTTGGTCTCGTTTCTGTGGGAGCCTTTGAAGGAAGTTGGAATTTATGTGAAGGTCAGTTATTCAAGGTCACTTACGTACGGACATCATTTTGAATTGTGAAATATATAAACTCCAGGTCAATTGTATCAGCACTGAATTTACACCGAAGAAGCATGGCGGGGAGAAAGGGGTTCCATTTAGAATGATGATTGAAACGTTTTCACATCCAGATAACGTTCGACTTCACGCTAGCGCTTGTCAGGTCAAAGTTTTCAAATTAAAAGGGGCAGATCGGAAACATAAACAAGACCGAGAGAAAATTCTCAAGAAAACACCTGGAGAGCAAGCGAAACTTCAACCTTCCTATGATTGCACGGTTCTTTCCGATGTAAGTATTCTTTAATTGACTCGCTGTCGCTATCCCATATGAATTTAGTGAATTAATTTCTTTTCTGATTTACAGATTTCATTAGAGTCTTTGGATTCTCCTCAACCGACCACCACAACGAACAATCAGAATCACCATACTATTATGTCTCCTTCGTATTCATCTGATCATCACGCTGGCGGTGATTCTCCTGAGAATCCGAATTCAACTTCACGAGTCAGTGAAGGGGTCGTTGGAAGTAGTAATTGCAATAACCTTACCTCAACCAATTACAGCAATTACTTTTCGGCGCACTTCTCTCCAGAGTCTGTTCGTCGATGGCTCATAAGAAATCGGTAAATTCCAGATTCTTAGTCTTAAAATGTCGTGTGGACTTTGCCTCGATCCGAATGCTATTGTGTAAAGAAGCAATTGAGAAGAGAGAGTAAATAGAATTACATCGATTTGGCTGTTCTTAAGTACACTTTTGCTCCAGACTAAAGTGGTTAATATTTTATCCAATGCGTCCAAGTATTATTTTTTCCCACTCAAGTTTATTGAGAATCGTGAGAATTACTGAATCGATCGCGTTATCCTTTCGGTTTCCTTAATTGTATAGTCTCAAGGTTATTTGCCGGAGTTCGACTTCGTACAGTTCATTCGGTCCTCCAAATGTCGTCCTTCGAGATTTTTAGAATATATTATTAATGTTTATATCTTTTTCTCCAGGTTTGCAGCTACAAAAACATTGTGGGACTTCAGTGGATTAGATTTGTTGCGTTTGAGTAAAGAAGAACTAATTGAAATGTGTGGATTGGCAGAAGGCATTCGTTTGTTCAATGCCCTTCACTATAAAATCACTTACTACGTGACTCTTACCAACGTCAATGTAAGTTTTAACTTAATGTAGTGCATCTCCGATCTTTTTATAACATGACATGTTTGAATGTCCCGGTGAAATAGTAAAGTGTAATTTTAGTATTTGCTATTCAGCGATTTTCTTTAAATTTAGACCTCTGTTAAAGATTTTTACCCGTGGAACTGGTGATGTAGTATTCTGTATTTTCAACCCCCGTAATACGGAAAAAGAATGTACTAATAATAAAGACGTGAATTATTGTCATTAAATTAAATTTAATGGAATTTTGGGTGACCAATGACCTTAGAATTTAGTGAAATGTTAATTGGAAGACTCCAAGTAGACTTACGTGTTATGTCAAATAATTATCCCAATTTAAGTATTCTTTTTAGCATTAACATTTCTTAGAATTAATTGATATAATGTATTTATTTTAAAGGACGATTAATTTTCTTTCAAAGGAATCACCACGAGATATGAAGAATGGGATTTCTGATGGTCAACTCTTTCATCCAGTGTGTTTGAGTTCACCATCGATAGCAGAATTAACATCTGTACTCGGGTCTATTTTCAGCACTAATTTTCAATCTGACTGTCTTCTCGTGGAACGTCTTTATCTTACTGTGAATGCTCCTGGGAATGTTAGAATCCGTGTTAATCTCACTGAACAACTTTTGTCTACGCTCAAGGATCAGACAGCTTTCAAGGCCATCAAAAATGGTGTGGAGATTTGCTTAGAAATATTAGAAAATTGAAACTGAACAAGTGTAGTCAGGCAGGATACTCATGTTGTCGTTGACGGTTAGGCTTCAAAAATGGATATCACGATCACGGTCGGGATCTTACTGAATTTCACTGAATGGATGAGGTTCATATTCCTGGATTGGACGTTGCTGTAACTGTAAAGGTCATGTTAGATTTTGAATAAGTGTCTTAATTGAAATTTGAGTGACCTGATGATTTTAT
>JAQGCA010003356.1:0-11956 GCA_034698945.1 Protaphorura quadriocellata | reverse complement strand
TTACATGTGTAATTGTAATTGACCCATGTTAGATAATGTTTAGTCAATTCATTGATAGCCCCGTCTAAATTTTAAATGGTTAGCTAATTAACTGCACTGTGACATTATTTTGAAATTCAGTAAAAAAAAATTATTGTGTTATACAAGTTTGTAATAATTATTGGAGCAGACGATCCGAGCAGCAGAAAGATAAAGTACAATACACGTTCGTGACATACTGTGTATTTACAGTGCGGTGGGGCTAGTAGACTCGAACCAACAAAACTGTATACTTATTTTACTGTAATTATTTTTTACACACATTTCACATGAAGTCAAGACCGGTATATTTAAGAATAGGTCGGTCCGTAGGAAATTTGTGAAAATAAAAATAAGTGTACTCGTTTACCTAATTTTAGTAAGAATACTAAATTATTAACTTAATAAAATTAGACTAAAATTATAATTAGAACTAACTCTGAACCCATGTTCATACTATTTTTAATGCCAATACTGACAAGGGCAATGTTGAAAAGAAGGCAAGAAAAGTTTCCGTCTCCGTCCGTAAGTAAACATTTGAATTTTAAAATAAATTAACAATAAATTCAAACCAAGACTTTATATCCAAACTTTTCTACATACCGGTCAATTGGGTATTATTAATTTCACGCGATCATTTAATAAATCATTCCTTTTCAAGTTAACTGATCTTAATAAGATCTTAAAGATTTTAATAGAATTGTCTGAACTGAAGTGTTAATATTTTTTTTTGAAATGTGCGGTAGAAATTTTTAAAATTCAACAAGTTGCCGAAAGTCACGACATTATTCGTGCCCAATTTTTCTGTTTCATAGACTGGCGGTCTGACTCAGCATAAAGCCTGATTACTTTTAATCCGAAGACATTCTAAAAAAATAAACTTTGAAAATGTAAATGGAATTTTAATGAAGAGCGTGTGTTGATTCGTTAAAAAAACGAAAAAGCTAGAATTTTGTGCCCAATAATTTTTGACAGAGTTTCTCCTTCGTGTCATGCCCTCCAATGGTCCGGTGTATGTAAAATATTCCCCAGAGAGGTCAGACTTTGGATTGGACATTTTTGAAATTAATTTTTTTTACACAAAATTCCAGGCATTTTTATTTCCAGAATAGTAAAATCCATTTTTAATATTCCAAATAACTTAACCAAAAATCACTGCATGAAAAATCCATCAAATGGGGCCCAAAAGCGCCCATAAGAAGTGACCAAGGTTCTTTTCACCAATATTTTTGAACGGTCAATTGTCTTATGATTCTTATTTGAATTTTTTGAACCAATGTAGAATTCCGACGGGGATTCATCCAGTTCATCATCCGAAGAGACAGAGGATGAGGAAGAAGAAGGACCACTCATTGAGCCAAGCAAAAATCCACTGCTAAATCATTTGGTTGGTTACATGTTTTATTCGTTGTATTTGTCAAATTCAGATCAATTTTTGCTATTGGATTTATTCAAAATATTCAAATATTAATTTGGTATTTTCTTTCAAGATTCTGAGCAAACTCTTTGAATGCATGGGAGTGAAAGATTTAAAGGCATGCAGATTAGTTTCCAAACAATGGCATATTTCAACAATCCCAGTCACTCGCTCCCGATTCCATGTCCGAATCCGTGGTCACAGATCAGACCCATCAATTCAGCGAGTCCAAGGAATTCGTACTATTGAAGACTTTATGGAATTGATTGACTCAAATACTCTGGGAATACAATTATGGGATTTTAAGTTGCTTGGACCCATTGATCCGACAGTTGGCGTTGGAAGAAAATTTCTTTCCATTTTTGGAAAGGACATGAAATCATTGGAGTTATTTGTAAACTCTGGCGAAGGTGGGTCTTACGCGGTTGAAGACATCCGTCGGATACTTCAATCCACACCTAATTTGGAAAATTTTGGAATACCAAGCCCATTGAGTTCCAAACGTGGAAATAAGAGTGTTGTTAAATTGTCTCCTCCAAAATTACCATTTCTGAAAAGATTTTACTCAGGTATGGAAGAGCCGGACGGTCGTAGAAAATGTTGTCCAACTTTCTTAGAAGAACTCTTCACTGCAGCTGAGAATATTTCAAACGTGTACGTGTATGACTATGATGGTATGGTTTTTCTGACTAAAAGTCTACCTGGGAATATACTAGAAGTTTTAGAAGTTCTTGAAAAGCTTGGGCGTGAGTCTAAGCTTGAAAATTTAACTATTTCACGTGTCCGTGCCTCACATTTGAATATACTGGAACGTATGGCCAGTAATGGATTAAAATTGAAGCACTTGAGAATTTTCCAAGGACAAATACCATTGCAAGACCCTGAACCGGACAACATATGGCTACAAGCAATCAAATTGTTTGCAGAATCTCTTATTACCCTGGGTGTGTGCTACGGCGGGAGTACATTGACTGAACACCCACGAATGCCTCAATTAAAAATTCTGGACGTTCACATTCCAGCCAATGGAGATTTCAGGTGTGAACGGATCAATTTTATTAATACTCTCCCAGCCTTGGAAAGCCTGAGTATGATCTGTAAAGGTGGACCTCATGAACCCCCTCCAAGTGGACCCCTCCCCTTGCACCAATTTTTCAATGGAAATGAAATTTGCCCAAATATGAAGACCTTGAGTTTGAGAGATGGTTTTGATTTGACCACGAACCAAGCGTTGGAACATGCTCTGAAAATATTTCCAAATTTGTATGAATTGGAATTAAAAATTGAGTCAGCTGAATTGCTCCAACAGATATGGGTTCACATGTCAGGCTCTGGGTTAGAGAAGTTACATCTGTACGGGGAACTAGGGAATCAAACAATTGAAAATATTGACTCATTATTCACGGGCATCACGCCTCAGGAAATTGTCAAAATGGGGAAATGTAAAAAATACTTCCGATCATCACAGTCAAAGTCACCGGAGGAAACGAGACAAAGTTTACAGACTTTGGTTGAATGCCATCGTACGCTCCCATCAATCACCAATTTAATAAGTAATGAAAGTTATTCACTCCATTTTTATACATCCAACAAAATAGTTGAAAAGTAAACGGAAGTTCATCAGAACGGACGGACCAGACATTCGCATATATAGTTTTTTGTCACCAAAATTGCTGAGATTTGCGTTCCATTTGGACCAAGTCCGTTTTATAAATTTGATTATGATTTTTGTATTGATAAATAGGTCTAAGATTGCTGAGTCTGTCTATTCCGTCCTCGGGTGCACGGGATTGCAAGTCTGTCACGGACTTGACGGGATACTTGGGATTATACTTCTTAAAAAATCTTCAAGAACTCCGTGTACGCTGTGACGTAAGTACTGTTGCTTATGAACAAACTCAATCCCTCGACTTCATTCTTCACCGATTAGGGACATCGAATCCGGTCACTTTTGGTCACTTTCCGGTAAAAACCGGGATTGCTTTCTCGCATTGTTTAATCAGTTTAAAGTCTCATTAAACAAGATTACACATCATTATGACCCGGGTTAGATGCTCAACCACCCAACGAACCAGGAATATATTTTTTACTAATTTTATTTTGAGATATGTAACATTTCGTGGTACAGTAACCTAACTGTGGTGATAATGATGTGTAATCTTGTTTAATGAGACTTTAAATTGATTAAATAATGCGAGAAAGCATTCCCGATTTTTACCGGAATCTGACCAAAAGTAACCGGAATCGATGTCCCTAATCGGTGAAGAATGAAGTCAGGGGGTTGAGTTTGTTCATAAGCAACAATAATTTCAATTTATGACTATGACTATAAAAATGCATGGCAGAAAATAAAATACAACATACCGATGAAATATATGCCTACGTGTACGTCATGGTCGTTCTATTTTGAGTAGGTTAACCTTCAAGACTACGCTGCGCTAATTCAATCCCACATGTTATTGTTTATTTTTAAAATTTGGTTTCAGTTTTCAAGAGCTTGTAAAAATATATTGATACAAGATATTGACCTTGACTCTTGGCATTTTGAGCAAGGTGTGTTTGAATACCCAGAGGAACGTGTCGAGAGCCACAGAGAACCATATGACGGGATTCGGAGGAATAAACGAACTGAGTTTGGTTATGCATACTCATATGATTTCTAAGATTATATTTGTACACGCTTTATAAAATAATATTTGTTTCAGTCTTATTTAGATAATGAATAAAGTTGTAGGTTTTGATAATGACGGGGAAATTTCATAGAGATACGTACAATTCATCATATTTTGCTACAAAATTATTTTTGTCTGAATAGAATTCACCGAGCAGTGCAAAAAATAAAATGAATGGGTTTCGCGTTAAACCAATGACGTAAACCTACTAACGAGGGCAACGTCAGGTCGGTTATTTTTAAATTTGAAAATCATACCAGTGATAGGTGATGCGATGAGAAATCTCGAATGGGTGGTTACTCCACCCCTACTTCAGGTTTAGGTCAGTGAAGTTGACCTTTGTGTTGAATTATGTCAGTGGTTGCGTGAGTGGAATGGACGTTCTGTCTCGTCACGGTTTTCGCCTCGCCGTCCTTAGCTCGCCCAGTCAGTGACAGAAAGGGGAAAGATGGTGAAGTGAAGGATCGGGAGGCGAAGGACAAACATACGGACCAGACTCATCAACACTGCCATAATTCAACACAAAGGTCAACTTTACTGACCTAAACCTGAAATGTGGGTGGAGTGACCCCCCATTCAAGATTTCTCATCGCATCAACTATCAGTGGTATGATTTTCAAATTTTTCTAAAAATACCTGCGCTGACCTTCCCCTCGTAAGCTTAATTCGAGAAATTCCACACTTGAAATACCAGATAATACTAATATGTGGATTTGACCATCAATGGTAAAGGATCGTATGATTTCTAATTATTTTCTAAGTTATCCATCCAATGTCACCCCATTTTTTAATGATTACACCTGGTGTATGTGTGGTGACTGCTGAATATTATCAGCTGGATGATTGACATATCAAAAGGAATAATTTACTGATAGTTTTGAGTTGATTTAATCAGAATGAGTTGAACTTGAAAAAAAAAACTACCGATTGCTTTTGAAACAGTTTGTCTCTACTCCCATAACAGTATTTACACAAAATATTTTTGTTAATTAATTTTTCAAATTCACAAACTTATAAAAATGGGACATTTTACGGAATTGTCAATAATTCTTTGGTTATGGATTTTGAGTACCTCATCCTCCGCCCTTCCGTTCAACGCAATTAAGTCGAATGCACATCTCCTCTCCCCAAGATCCTCAACAGCTTCCGTCTATGACGGAATGGACACAATTTACATTTTTGGAGGTTGGTACTATGACCCTGAATTAGAATTAATTCCTTACGCAGACATCCATGCTTACAACATTACTTCGGATACCATCCAAGTGATTGGACAATTACCCCGTACTAGTTGGAGTGGGATTGGTCATTTTGATCCGACCTCAGGTCAAATTTATTTCCTCCGTGGAGATGGAACATTTCTATGGCGTTATGACCCAAGGTCAGGCATCACTGAATCAGTGAGTGAATGGTCCGGGAATTCTGCTTCAATCACTGGTGCATTCACCGCAGACAATCAACTCATAACTTTCGGAGGTCTTGAGGATCCATTTCAAATTTATCGGTTTGATTTGATTACGGGAGAACAAGGTCCGATTGGTACACTTCCTCAAAAGTCGGAATTGAGTGTTGGGATTTATGTTCCAGAAATGAATACAACTTTTCTTTTTGCTGGAGAAATGGGAAATCGAAATCCAATTTTGATGGCCTATGACCATTCAACCAATACAACCAAGGTAAAAAAAAATCGTGTTTACTAATTACCCATTTTTACGGTAAAAATTAATGCGAACATTTTAACAAAAGGTATTGAGCATAGTGTTTCCATCTTGGAGACATGGAGATGGAAGTTTGGTTGCTGTGAATGGAAAGTCTATCTATTTGATTGGAGCTGCTATCAATAATGGTGCTTGGGACAATGGGGTCACTCAATTTATTCCGGATGATTCGGCTCACGGCGGGATTGTCAACTTTTTTCATGTTGATGGATTACCGGATGAATTGACGGATTCAAGTACTGTGTTCGTGAAAGAGTTGAATAGAATTTATTTATTTGGTGGTTATGATTTATCAAATGTAGATAGGGATGAGATTTGGTACATAAATTTGTAATTAAATTGCTTTATCTAAATATAGATCGGACAAATCTGTGCCATGGTCAGGTTACTCAGACATATAAAATTAAGATCTTGTAATAGTATCAATTCTTCAATTAATTTATTAAATTAGATTTATCAACTCTTCAACCATACGTGTATTAAACATAATTGATTGTTTTTCTTGGTGTCGTACGTACATTATGCTGGGTGTGTCACTTTCTGTAGAAATATGAATTCAATAAAATCATTGGCTTATTATAACGTTTTGTCATAATAGGAACATTGGTGGCGCGATTTGGCGTATCCTTTCCAAATAATCATAGAGTAATTTTGAAATGCAGTTGCAAATGCTCTTGCGGTCAATGATATCTGAAATCAAAGTTAACCAAATTACTTGTCCAGTAAATAGTAAATCACCGATTGACTTCGAAGTCAAATCTCGAGGTCACCATTTGACCTCCCAAAAATGTTACAAAAATCAGAAAACTGCCATTAAACTGCCAAACAAATTATTCTACAGAATGACCGTGACTATGACTAAAGTGTTAACGTTCGAAATATTTCCGAATTGGTCCAATTTACCCAAAATTTTGTGTCATTTACAATTACAATGCCGACGGACATGGAAAGAAATCTGTGTGCTAGATCATGGGTAATGTATAGAATAACCTGATGGTTAAATGGAAATAACTGGAATTTGAACAAGGACTAAATGACTAAACTAATAATATGATAAGAATATTAACTGATTGTCATTCGTAAGGTAATTCTGATTTGATATTTGTAAGCATTGGTTATGGAGTGTTGGTACGTTATGTGTAAATACTTTAGTGTGTAGTCTGTCCCCGTGGCTTAAAGAACACGTATGTGAAATCGGTCTGACAGTTGAATAAATAAATCAATAAATCAATCAATCAATCAATCAGAAGAGGGTAATACTGTCAAATTTTCGACAACCCAAAATCAAAGCCCACATTTTCTATTTTTAAATTCTTGGACGTCGGTTCGGAGCGTCCACTCAAATATGTCAACATCATGAAGAATTATTCGAAGTAGATCAAAATATCTCAACTCTCCTTTCGGCCAAAACTTGAAAGCAGGGTTGGACTGGCCGTTGTGGCAATGCATTGTTTGCCGCGTGCGCCTTCGGCGATTGGCGCCCCTGAACTTGACCAAATACTTATTTGTCAGTAAAATGACAAGGGTAGAAATGAAATTGGACATATTACAGTTTACATATTACTATTTTTAACGGATTACCCCAGGCGAGAAGCCACAAAATTCTGATTCCAAATCCAATTCGAATTAAATACTTTATTTCGATTCCGATTCTCTGATTCATTTGGACTTTACACCCCTCAGTTATTACCTAAACCCTAAAACTCCACTAAATAGAATCTTAAAGTGCTATGCGTGCTAGTATTTATTAGCTCTGGTTCTCCGACACAAATATTTCCTCAATAAAATCCAACCCCGCATAATAGCATTACGGGTGTAATTATACATACGAATCATAGCACTAAATACGTAACGAACAATGAACCTGTAATTCTGAATTATTACCACTGAAACGCAAATGAAAAAAAAATCCCGTACACCCAAAACACAGCACTTATATTGGACTTTTGAGGATCGTTTGACCTTCGAGATAATCGGTTAAAATCACTGTCATCCGCTACTGTATAAAATCGTAACCGTTATTGAAATATACCTGAGTCTATAATGACAACCATACTGCGAGGGAAGTATTCTTCACGTAACAAAAAGACGTGAGAGTGAAAATTCCAGTAGACCGGAATTGGGAATACAGTTAAATTTCCTTCATAAAAAAAGTGTTTCTGCGGAGTATGTAGACAAAAAGACAAGTTAAGTGTTTGAAAAAAGGATGGCATAGAGTCAAAACATGCAGTTTGAATGCATTCAAGTAAAGATGACTGTAAGGTGACGTCTGGATATCCAATTGAAATCGCCAAACTATTGCGATAGTGAAGAAATCTTTATATCCAATAATTTATCATTGCGTCGTGGAAATATCGAACAGTAAATTCAAAAAAGAAGTATTTGTAAAGGAAATCATCGCCTGAATATGAATAGTTAGTTTTCCATAGATGGGCAAAATACTAGGAAAAGTATTTTGAAATACAGAATACTAAAATACTAGATTTCTCTCTCCAAAATACAAAATACTCCTCAAATACATTTAATTTCCTGAAATGAAAATACTAAATGCCAAAATACAAAATACTTTCAGTTTTGTATGAAGTACAAAATACAAGTATTTTAAATACTTTCATTTTATGTAAAATACAAAATACGTATTTTCAAAATACTCTGCAAAATACTTTCATGCTTAGTCATTTTCAGAACATGTGGTTTCAAATTTTTATACAGGGACTATGAGTCACCTTGGAACAGTTTATATGCATAGGCCGGTCGGGTCGACTCCAAGAATTTGGCGCAGAACAAAGGCCGAGTAACGGGAAAAAAGTATTTTGTATTTTGAAGGGAGTAATTTAGTAAAATATTAAATACAAAATACTTTCAATGTATTTTTCAAATACGAAATACTTTTCTATTTAGGAGAAAAATAAAAATAAAATAGAAATACTTTTTGCTTTAGTATTTTCAAGTACGTCGTCAAAATGCAAAAAAAAGTATTTTAAATACTGTATTTTAAATATTTGTAATTCAAAGATGAGTATTTTGTCCACCTATGAAGATATCCTGCTCAAAAGTCCATCATCTGGCTGCCAGATGATGGACTCTATTTGTCAAAATCTGTAATTTTGACGGGGCTGTATTAGAGACCGGGTTCAATTAGAGACCGGGCTTTACCAGAAAATCTCCGGTAGATTTTATACGCGAAGTGCTGATTTCAAAATATTATTCAAATTTAAATTCTGTATATTATTCAAAACATTTTAGAATAATACAGTTTCTTTGAGAAATTAGGTTAAAAGCTGGCCAATTCGCTAGCATTTGTGGCATGTTGGATGTAAATTAAACTACAAAAATGATAATCGGCCCGAAGAGCTAAACTTTATTGAATTTTTTTGCGAAAATAGGGTAAAAGGCGAACAATTCACCAGCATTTTTGGCGTTTAAGTTGTATATTAAACTAAAAAATTGATAATCGGCCCGAAGGGCCAAGATTTTTTGGAGATGTCCTTTTATCTAGTGTATAGGCACAAAATTGCACGTAGGCACGGGCCTACTTGTGCCTGTTCCTAGACTCGCCACTTCTGGCACCCGATCCCGATCCAGTCCTGAGTAGTCCGAAAAAAGGGCCGGACTAGCAACCCAGGGGCGCCGAGGGCAGTTAATATCAGGCGCATGGGGCAAACCGCAAACGCAAAGGGCGCCTTAATTACTTCCATGCCCATAATGTTAAAATCACAGGGGCGCACCGGGCGATCGCCCGCCCTCGCTTATGGCCAGTCCGGCCCTGTCCGTAGAAGGAAATTAGCCTTTCCGATTTGATCCAGACTTTCGAGCCTGTTAGACGCGAATGGAGCAGTCACAGCTATCCCTTGTACACATTTGTTAGCACAACGGCCACCAGTAGGAATCTTCCAATTCCCATTCTGAACGTTACTCGACGTCTTAGTTTACGGCTAACATCTAAACTGTTTTCAAGTATATGAGAATTTATTAGAAGTCCGAAATAAAAGCCCTAAGGCGGCTTCTAACCCACAGAAGTCATGAAGTTGTATTTGTGCGACATATCTCATACATAGTGCTCGGTGTAATGGCATACATACACAGTGTAGTGCTTGTTAAATTGTTCCTCGGAGCGGAAGCGGAAATAGTAGTAGTTAACCTAGTTTATTTCTTTGTTCTTTTGAATACAGCTTTCAGAGTCATGTGCTGAAATTTTGGTGAAAGACAAGTTTCCGGAGTTGGCCTCGCACGCGTCAGCGCTAGGAATACACGGGCGCTCATTGCAAGAGGTATGTCAACACCTAAGGCCAAGGGATCATATACAGTGCGTCTGAAAAGTCTTGCACGGTCCGCCTGCTGGTCACCATCACCATAGAGTTGACGGCTACGCATATGAGGAATGCATGTGCGACGCAGTCAACTAAATGAGATCATGCAGGCGGACTGTGCAAGACTTTTCAAACGCACTGTATAATGTCCCAGCTTAAACTGTAAGTATTCAGTCGGCCCACTAAAATAACCCTCGGTGAAAATTATATCACCGCAAAATAAAAATCTGAGGCAAAACTTTTAAGGTCGTGAAAACACGCCTTTCACAATCACTCCATTTTGTTCATATTCAGAGTGTGTGCTCGTGGAATAAAGCGGAAGTCATGATGTTGAGTTTCCGCGCGTTTCAAATACTAGCGGATAATAAATATCAAATTCAATTCATCATTAAATTAGATTGGTTCAGTTTGCCAGTGGTTTGTGTCAAAAATGTGTTCCTCGCTTCAATTCGGCGCGGCGATGACAAATTAGTTGTGAGTGAAAACGGACCACTCGTTCTAGTCACCAGCTGAGTAGTTTAGAATTAATTAATTATCATAATGTTTTCAAATCACAAAATCCCCGGTTCTAAAATTCACGTACTTAGGTACAACGTACTTCATTTTAAACTTATTGACAATATAGCTACTAGGGTTAGAGTATAGGTTCAAAATTATTAACTTAGTGCCAGCCAGGGGACACAAGAATTTGGGGAAGTACCGGTCAAGGGGTTTATTCAAAAACCCACTTAAATAAATAAACAGTCGCGACTGAATGAGAGCTCGTGGAATTGGATAGTGGTTCATAGGTTGTAGCGAGTGGTTGAGATGGTGTAGATTGGGGTAGAGCGGGAGTATTTCATTTGATATAGGGACTCGTCAGGTCGGATTGGTTAAGAGGTTATAGAGAGTCGTTGAGAGGATGGGGATGTAACCTCCCATGTTAAGAGATGGGGAAAACGAGAAATCTGACCCCCTGCTACAGAGAGATTGGGAAAACGAGAAATCTGAACGCCTCCTTAACTAGCACATTTGTCATCTGGACTTCAAAATGTAATCTAATTTGGCTGGGTAGACCTTGATTTCAAAGAACATTCTGATTGTCCAATGCAAAAAACTAAATCCAAATAGAACCGTCCATTTCTGTTAGTTCGAAAATTTTTCTCAATATCTTATTTCACGTTCGCAATTGTTCGGATTCTGCGTCCTGTCTCACGAAATAATCATATACAGTATTTAATAATAATCAAAAGCAGTGCTATAATCCGGGATATACGGTATTTAGTAATAATCGAAAAGTACCCATGCTCTAATCTGGCATATGCAGTATACCCAAGCTGTAATCTTACATATACGATATACCCGAGCTCTAATCGGGCGGTCGTACCGTGTTCCCCCGATTAGTTTTTTTTGCCATCTGGAGGCAGGCAAGAGAAAGAAATTGTACTTGTGCTAGGCGAGAGACTGCGTGGATGGTTTTCTAGAATTGCCTGTATCTCTTAACTATTTCACCAAGAGCAAGAAAGATTATCCCAAGCCGCACATGGTAGAGTATCACTTGGCATGGAAATTATTATAGCGGGCCGAGATCTACGCTGTAAAATATTCCATCATCATCGGTGCCGCCGCGTGAGATTTTGAGGCCTTGAAGCCTGGGATAAAATCGTCCCCCCTCCCCTACAGTAAGTTTAACACGACCTAGGATTAGTTAAAAGTGAATTAAATAAGCATTTCCTAGCCGCAAGAAAACTTAATGATAAGGTAACCTGGGCTAATTATTCCCACTTTTGTGCCTGGGTGATTCCCAGAGTCGTTATCTAGTATTATATGAACATATGGATT
>JAQGCA010003355.1:0-11959 GCA_034698945.1 Protaphorura quadriocellata | reverse complement strand
GACAGACGGACAGACGGACAGACTGGGCATCCGCAATAAGTCATTTACTCCGTATATTACGTCGCACGACTTAATAATGATACCTTGGTAAGCCATTCGGTTAAAGATGGCTCTTCGTAACAAATGTTATTCCAGAAGTTCTGATACTGACATTAAAATGAAAGAACTAATTAATTTTTCTGAGCTTCTGACCTACAACTCCTGTGATTTTCTCTTATTTAAATATTAACTCCATACTAAATTCAGAAACGAATGTGATCTATGCGTAACCTTTATTTAAACTCGAACCTTAAAATGTTCGCGTTCGGGGTGAACACTCTGGAAAGCCTAATAGTTGTGTTTCTGATTTAACAAAGGATTACTCGGACAAACACGGCCACGGTTTTATTCACACAATTAGCATGCGATCGTCATCAAAGCGGAGCTCCAATGAATTCAGTTCTGCCCATTTAATCTGTTCAAATTAACCGGCACAATCGCTTCCGAAAATCACCTAAGATAAGTTCCAAACAACTCCAATCAGCGTAATGGACCCTGTTTTCCCATCATCATCAAATCTATAATTTCAACCCTTTGTCCATCTCCCGGCACCTAGTCTTACTTAGTACCGTGCATGTTGAACATGTACATAGAAATTAACAATTGATGTTATTAGGTGTAGAGCTGAACCTTTGCAAGTATAAAATCAATGGAGGGCCATTCCCTGTTCCTCTAATTGCCAATGTGTGTTGTTCGTGACAAGTAGCTCGGATGGACACGAACTTCCTTTCACAGCCCGAAAAACATTTCATGATCAATTGGTTTTAAACATGACCGATCGCCTGGGATCACCGCACACGACAATCAACCAAATTGGTGCTGCCGACTCTGGGATCTCAAATCAATTGAAATCTATGAATTCCGAGCTAGACAGGTGCGTCGGTCTGACTCTATGCAATCTATCTTCACTTTTGAAAAATCTCAATATGTATGCACCATAAGTGCTCTTTAGATAACGGACAGAAGTTGAGTTATCCTCATTTACAATACACTAGGAACTTCCGTCAGTGTTGTGTGGGATGCGGGCACTTATTGCTAAGCATTGTCTCTCTCAAGGTCAGATGATGCCTTATCTCACACTTTCAATAAAAAATGCAATTTTATGAAGTTAGTGTCTGAATTGTACGGAAATCAACGATTATACTAACCTAATGAATACATTTCCAAGCATACGCAAAAATAACACACACACAACGTTTTCAAAGTTTTGCTAAATTATAATGAAACGGGGAAGTGGTATTTGATTACAAGGAAAGACTCTCGATTCAATCCAAATTACAAGGATTATCCGAGCATTTGATGAATCTCCCGAATTATGAACTGACTGTAACATACTAATCCTCTCACCCATAAGTCGTTAGGATCTTTCATTTCTCTACTCCGTCTCCAAAAATAACCCACAGATTCAAATACTTATCTCCGACTCATTATTGTCCACGTAAGAAACTGTTCGTTGAAATTTATAAGCTAAGATGTAATATTTCGCATTCACTCACGGTGATATATGACAGCCTTTACTTCTAAAAGCTGAACGCTCATGCTCAAGTGCTTATAATTAGCTAATAAATAAAAGAAAATTACCCTTTAGAACAAGGATTACATACCGGAGTGAAAACACCCACACTTTCACCTCGGCTAATTTTGTTTCACTGTGAAGACCCGCTTAGCTTAATCATTTGTTTCTCGCTCAATGTTCATGTAAACTAAGCTCTTTCACTGTCTTCCCTTCCACTTATTCCTTAGAATTTCGGATTATAATGGGTGCATGAGCATGAACATTTGTATTTGTAGTATTTTAGTGATAGAAAGTTGAGAATCGATAAGTATTTGATTTTCTGGTGTCTTTTGCGAGAAGAAGCAGTTGTGAGGAGATGCGATACGATGCGATGCGTGCGGTAAGCCTGGTATTAAATAGAAGAAGCAAGGCAAAAATAAAAAATTAGGAAACTGAAAAAAGGAGGTTTAGTTAATAGCGTGACGAGAGGAAGAGCGGGCGCGTGGAATAAAAAATCTTCGTCAAGCGAAAGTGAGGACTGAAGAGAGAGTTGGACTCTCCGGGTATTTATCCATCCGACGTTAAGCCTGAGAGGATGGAGACAGGGATGGATGCCTTGCGTGTGGATTGTTCAAAGAATAGTTGAAGAGGAAAATCCTTAGGCTGGTCCTGGTTTTCCAGAATGGACCAGGACCCGCATGTGCGCTTCACTCCGAATTTCACTAGCCGAGAAGAGAAAGCCGGAGACAGATTCCTGGTGAAAGTGGAATGGATGGGAGAAGAGATGATTCAACGGGTCCATCCCTCGTCGGCCACATCGGAGTCCTTCCCGAACCAACAACGACCACCACGTCCCACAACACTTCATATATCCTTTTTTGTTCTGGAAAATCAATAGAGTCGTTGGGATTGGTCCCCGTGAATCAGTAGCTCCGAGGACTCAGGAGTTATGCCGCATGGTTTCAGTTCGACAGGAGGCTTAGGAAATAATGCTAGAAAACCGTCGTCATACTCACACGCCTCTCCAAAATCTTTCCAACTACGACGCGCTCTGCATGGATTTTTACTCATCAAAATAAAACTAGAGACCCAATTTCTTCTTACGAATAGACTCCTAACAAGGGACAGGATTTAGATGTAAATTCAATTCAAAACTATTCAATATCTCCGCATTCCGACTGCATGATGAGTATGAATAGATTTAATAATTTTTATCACTCATTACGAACTGTAACATTTAAACCTTAGAATTTCAAAGGTTACAGAAGAGCATGCACATGTTGTGTCAAAATGCTTAAATAATACTCGACGTTCGCGTCAACACGACACTTGTCTTCAAGACATCGTGAAGGTTTTCACAAGGTAACAATTTTGAAAAAAAAAGTAATTAGGAAGGAGGATAGGAGATTTTGAAAGCAATGTTTTGGAAAGAGCTCTAAAAATTGGTAGTTCAGAGAAATTCTTTCAAAATGTTTGGAGCTTAGAAAGGTGAAAATCCTGAGAAATGTGTTCCTCACAGAATTTTACGCCCAAATACTAACCCTTTTGAGTTAGGATTAATTTTTGTCTCTCGGCAATTGTAGTAGTGAGTCTCCATGATTATTAACGGTAAATGTTATGAGGTTTCATCTACAGTACATTGTGCATTCCAACCCGTCCCACTAATTAAAATGGAGGGAAGTTTTATGATTTCATCCAAAGTCGTACTTTAGTTTTGTTGAATCCATTCTGGTGCAATGAGAGCGACCCTAGGGATTAGAATATACTAGGAGCCCACAATAGAACTTCAAGGCTATTCACTAGAATTTGCCAATAACCTATTGCGTATGCAATACTCTCGATTTCCAAATGCCCTCCTCCCCGAAGTCATAAATTTTTGTCATTACCGTCATATTAGAGACTTGAGAATTTCACCCCCCCCCTGAAAATGTATTTTTGGAATATATGCACAGCCCTAACACTAATTTGAACAGGGAAACGCAAAAGGATTTAGTGGAGAGTGAGAATATTGATTTTTATCAGGAGGATTGAAAAGTACTTGCAGGAACATTACTCACTCCCAGGGACTTTCACTCTATGTTCAAGTGATGAACTGAGTTACACTCTCCTGTTCCCTCAGATTATCCGATTAACAATCTCCAAGAAAGAAATCCTTTCTCCAGGTCCCTAAGCCAAAGAAAGAGAGAGAAGAAAAGCGTGGGAGCAGAACAAACTACGAGTCTTTCTCCCGGCATAAAAATTAACTCCAGAAAGAAAAATTCAACGGTGAACGGTTATCCGTTCTGCTCGTTGCCGTGAATTCTTAATGCGCAACCAACCGATCACTCCAGACAAAACTTTTCTGATGTGACTCGTTTCACTGATCCTATTCCTAGATTTTTATATTAAAAAAGCAAACAAAAAGTAACCGCAAGTTATGGAGATACAAAGACCATACTTTATTATCTTGTTTCAATGATGTCCAATTTGTCTTCAAGAACTTCGAGGTCGAATATTAAATCTGGCTTTTCATGAATCGAGACTGAAATTACAAATAATCTGAATGGAAATTTAAATTTCTAAGCCAAAGCGGGAATAGTACCGAGAAATTGAATTCCGGCTAACAAGAAGTGATAGAGGGTCGCTCGCCCATGCAATACGTAGTCCTTTGAGCCATGTTTATTTCGCCATTGCAAACAGAAGGATCATTTGACCAGTGTTTGTTATCAAGACTAGAAGTTGGTGATTTGATTGCATGTTAGGAACAGATTGACGCGTGGAGAATGTCACTTCAATTTCGCCTTTACTTTCCTATGAATCGAGGTAAGAGAAGTAGACAAGGAGTGGCATTAGCGGTATCTCTGACTCCATCAGTCCAAGACAGTTGTCAACGGCAGTAAGGACTGGAAGCTGTCGTTGGGAAACCCGGGAATGTCTTTCCAGAGAGCTAACATTGTTTTATTCACATTCCGAGGCAAACGAGGGTATGTGATTGCTGTGTGCAGTGATTCTCCGGAATCCCCTTCACATGGTCCAATAATTCCAATCATTAAGATATACTCGTTTCCTGTCCAAGGAAATCCGGATACCGGATAAGTCGGACCTCAATCATTGTACGTTACTAGTCTACCGGAAATGTTTGGAGTAGACGGGGTAAGGTGAGACGAATTTTAAGAATATCGAAGAATCAAAGTCAAATTGAGTGGCTACATAAAAATGAAAAGAAGCGTCTTATTGTTTTTAGATTTGACCAGTAAGTGTTTATCTCAACTCCTTTTTAAAGTATATACAATTTACAAGTAATAATTTGAAGAACTGATAAGACGCTATTCTTCAAAGGGAAATTACGGTTGTGCAATAGCAACCGACGCCATTTGCAATTGAAATGGCGTCGATTGCATGCGCTGAAATTAATATATATAATGGTACCGTATTCCAATCTAATCCAATTGCTAAAACAAGTAACCTCAGACATCATTCCCTAAGAAATTGAGCTAATGGGAACGAATTCTCTTTATTTAAGTGCAGACACTGCAGTATCTTCTATACCACAGTAGTCGAAATAACGAGCGGGAGCTTCGACTCGGAATTTCCTTTGATTTTACTTGTTAAATTATACAGAGCTGCGAAAACACGCTTGAGCGAGGATGACTGTACAGACAATATGGTTCAATATTGGTATTGGAATACATTCTTGAGCGTATGGTTTACTACTGCATTGCTATGAATCACTAAAAGTGATTACATGACTCCAGACTCCAGATCCTCTATCTCCCCTCACCAAATCATCTTTGGATCCGATTTGAGTCCCTTGTGTTTACAGATGATGTGACCAAACCAGGGAAGAGCCAAGCACTCTCAAATTTATTTCTGAGGAAGGAAACTCAAACTCATCCTTAGGTGTTATGTTGATGGTCGTGACTCATCTACCAAGCAGTGAGTACATTAAGTGTCGGAGAACGACAGACACAAGAGATCTGCGTCAGAAGAAGAGATGTTTCAAGTGATGTGATTTTCCAGGAACAGAAAATTTAATTGTCGAGTAGGTGTAACGTAACCCTACTGCCTTAGTTCGTCAGATTCCTTTGCTACGAAAATGCCAGACTCTGAGTCAGTCAACAGAAAGATTTCACAATATTAAGTGAATTCCTTAAATTGCAGTGACCGATCGTAAGGGAATTTTTATGATCAGTAACACTGTACTGATGTTTGGTTCTTGCGTGAATGCTTGTCTTTAGTTCAAAAAATCGCGCTCAACTTCCACTTCAAATAAAATTGTCCCTTAGACAGTTACCGGACGGCCCAGTCGTTTACTTGCTATTCGATTTCTACTAATGGCAACGTGCTCTGTAGCATGCGACATGAACCAACAATCCAATTATTATGCTTGTATTCTATGCTCCCCTATTTGTACTCGTAAATAATACTTATTAGAACACTGTGTAAAGATAACAAAGAATCAGAAAGGGGAAGTGCGCTCAATTATAATGTATACGCGGATTAAAACATGCCAAAGTCATCCAACTCGAACATCTGTATGAATCATCCTTCGGTTGAGTGAAATGACACTGCGTTATTTAAATCGAATTAACAAAAACAAGCCAGAAATTAATAAACCCAAAAGATCAGAAGAAACCTGAGGCGCTCTATACTAAAATGTAACACTCCTGCTTAATTTTTAAAAGACAAAAGTGTATGTGATGTCATCGTGTGTACGTGCGGATGATTTAGAATTCCGGTAGCTCCAACGTTAGGATCCCCTAAGGTTCCATGAGGTTCCTCAGTTTTGTCGTACTCGGACTATTTTTTTGCATTTACTGCACGAAGCGTGAAGAAAAAACAACTCCTGTGTATCCTCAGACTACGTGCCTCTATCTCAAATTCGCACAATCAGCCTTGCACGAAATGAGTAATGTTTGACAACTTCTAAAGAAAAAAATTGAGTGCGGATATTTTTTTCTTATTCATATTTTTGCTTCGAAGTTTTACCATTGCCTTGCTCAAGCATTATGTATAAATAGACACGGGGTCACTTCCCTTTTCATTTAGAATGAATCATTCTATTCACTCAACGAGAGAAGGTTTGGGTTACAAGCACGAGATGCAAACGGAGAAATTGTGATTGGAGTTGACAGGTGTGGACCGACCTAGCATACGAATTGCTCATTTAACCATTACTCACGTGTTGAGCCAATCGTCAAATAAAGAGACACGAATCTCTCATTTCGAAGTGAATCAGGAATCACTCACAGTTCTACATTTCGTAATGCTCTTCGACTCTCCGGTGTAATATTTTTTTCGGCCATGGGATAACTTTTAAACATTTAAGTTTAATTAATTTTTCCAACTCTATCTACGTATCAACAGCGCTAACCGGAAGCTGAAGGTTTATTCCAGGTGTTTCATAAAATATACTATGCCAATAAAATCTATGGCTCAATGATTTTGTCTGTCTGTCCCATTGTCCCTCCTCTTACTGTACCCCCGGTCTTTCCAGTGAGGATGAAATTGATTTCCTTTCTATTTTGCTTGACTCGATGCATTCATCTGGTTTGACCGTGAACCGCGGGTTTCCTAGTGATATTAGTTATAATAAACGTTGACCTTAGATTTTCTGATTTCTGCATTTAACTTTTAAATTATTGGATTCCCCTTTCTTAATCCGTAACTCTTAAAACTTTCAACTCCAATTATTTCGACACCAGAAATCTTCAAGAACAAAAAATAATGAATGAGTTTTCTTAGAGTAATCACACCAGAGTACTCTTTCCTCAAGTGAACTGAGACGATGACAATTTTGTAAGAAAATTAGTTTAAATTTTCTTCCTTCAATGAAATCCGTTTGTTTGAAAATTTATTCGTGCCCTGCAAATTGTCACCATAAATTCTTTCTCAAGTAAGAGACCTATTAATAAACCCATGCTGTCCTTGTAAGTAGTGGGTAAAATGAAGTGAAAGGGACATCATTAATAAAAATTAACTTGAGTTAGTCTTTTTTTGAGCTTTCGACTTAAGTCTAAGTTCCACTAAAGAAATCTTATGTAGTCTTCATTTCTTCACAATTTTTGTGTCAGAGGATGATTCCCCATTTATGGTGCATGGTGGGACAACCAAGTGTTGTGTATTCATTCTCATTCTCGCGTGAAAATGAAAATGACAATTGTCTTCTTGAACCTGACTTCACGGACAGAAAAATAAAAGTCATAAGCTGACTCATGCTGGCCACAGGACTAATTGAATGGTATGCCAGTGCCAGACTCGTAGTCGTCGCTATTAAATTATAAGTATAAATTTCTGCAAGTAATGGATGCAATATGCATCCATGCGCCGAATAATTTAGCCTTCCCTTATTACTTTAACTGATGGGAGCTTTTAATGTACGAACCCATGCATACTGCAACAACTCATCGTACTTTATTAACCCATAAACTCCATCCATGTTTTGTTTTGACATTAAAAAGATTGATAAATGTGTGCACTCAGCTATTATGTGCTTTGCCACACATTTCATCCTCAACATGGTATAAGATAGAGCAGAACGGAATAAATAATTTTCTGATAAGTCCTCATATTATGTACATGCAATTCTGACGAGTCTTAAAGAACATTAATTTTTGCAAAGCAACAAGACAAATGCAGGGAGACAGTAAGATGAGTTAAGTGTATGACGGATGGATTAAACCCCCATGGAGATGAGTATCTATACATACTTAGGAACAAAATATGGAATGCCGTTTCAAATTTGCTTATGTCGGCGTAACGTACAATTTTACAGGTATCCGAAAAACTTCACTAAAGACCATTCTAAAGCAATCACTACACCTCATTTGTCAGTGCGATCTCACCCTCATCGCAGTGAAGCTGCTTGAACTGCCTGTAGTATGGAATGGTTTTAGGAAGGATTTATTTGTATATAAATAATACAAAAATGTGTCAGTCAGATCAAGCTTATTAATCCCATTGCGGTCTGATTGCGATGAGGTCTAATATGGACAATTCCTAATCAGAGTCAGAGAATTTTTTATAAATATCATTAAGTTTTATAGCCCAAACAGTTCAGTAAAATAACCAAACACCAGACGCGCCTGCACACTACCCAACCACAGACTTAACACCGGTACTTTCGCACACCGATCGGTCATATTTGTTTACTACGACATACACACGTGAAAGTACAGGTGTCAACAAAAAAAACAAAAACAAAAAGAATTATTACTGTTTCTACTTTGCATATAAATATGATTGGGTGCATGGAGGGTAGGCCGGTCAACCCTTCCCCGCCTCTACAACTCATCGCTGCATGTGCAATCGTATAATATATTATTATGTAAAAATAAGATAATGTCATTCAAGAGGGGAAAAATAAAAAATATGGGTTTGTTCTGTGGTTCGTAGTAATAGTAGTCGTAGTAAGTTAGTGAGTGAGAATGGATTGCAATTTCAAGTCTCAGACACACAATCATGTCAACCCTTTTTCGGCAAACACACACTAAAAAGTACGAACAACTTGAGGTTACTTATTTACCTCTATCATTTGACTGTCACTTTCACTTTTTGGATTCTCACAAGGGACACTATTTGAATGTAAGATTCGGATCAGTATCTTTTAAGTGGGTGTCCTAGTCGCAGAGTATAGGACAAAGTAGATTAAATGTCGTCGTCACAACTTCAACCCGTTTAAATTTTAGATAATCGTTAGAAGAATTTGAAATGTTCTGGCCAGTTTTATGCCATGAACAATTAGTCTAATGTCACCTGCGCAAAATGCTTCCAATGGATCATCCGTAATTTGAAAAACATACACTGGGTGCTATAGTCTGGATTTACCGTGTATCCTGAGTTGTCAAATGACAAAATTTATATTAATGTCACTTATGGTTTGTCAAGTGATTGCTTATCGTCTATTTTTACGTGGGAGAAAACCCCCAACTCTGACATGCAGCTTGATAATTCATCCCTTTTTGATAAAAGCATTACTGGACTGTCGCCACGCTACACCCAATGTGATTTAACCACCATTGGGCATCTTCGTGGTACACGAGTTTCCTATCCCCTTAGGGTACTTCATGTAGGTGTGAAAACCGCTGCGTAGCATGGTAGGAACCTGAGATATACCAGACTCGGGAAATCAAACCCCGTCCCAACAATGTCACCTGCGTAAAATGCTTCCAATGGATCATCCGTAATTTGACATAATCGGATAGCAAGGTGTTGCTTGCCTATGTGGATTGTTCTTTCGGGTAGACATTCCCTTAAGTGGTTTTCCTGAACTGGAGATAGTTACTACAAATAGGAGATGAAGCACACGCCAAATGGAATGCCACGTAACACATTCATGGTGAAATATAGGTGACTGTATGTTTGAACATGCCTTAAGAGTATTTCAATACGAAATCAGGGGAATAATTTTAGTGCAAACAACACTTTCACAGTCAAACTCAGTAACTCCAGAGTTTACAATTCTTGAAAAGAGGCCATAATGTGACATTCTAATATTGTCCCTCGTCAGTCATTCAAGAGGACATAAGAGGACAGAAGTCGTCATCTCTTCCTTCACCCAAAGGGATTTCTTTCATTCATTACAATTTAAAATTCTCAGTCCTCTGGGCACTACACATGACTGGCTAATTAGCTCCGAGCATAATCTGCATACATTATTTACCACCATCATCATCAAATTCATATACGACGACCATCAATATTAATATGTACGACTGACAAGTATTTAGGAATTGACATGAGACACAGAGCAACAGCATCCATATTTATATGCAATATATTGGGTTGTATGACTGCAATTAGGACAAGAGAGCTAATAAATCTACGTTGACTGACTGAGTAATTGTCTGACATGTAAATCAGTTAAGTACAAGTAGTGTTTAACATGGAAAAGGGTTGAGAGAGCAAGGAAAGGAGTCAACTTAATAATAGTAATTGGTTGGGACGGACGGATGGACGGCTAATCGTTTTTGGTGATGTATGTAATGTATGCGAGTAAGAATTATGAAGGTAAGGCTGAGCTCTGTTATGTGTTATGTCATATGATGTATGTGTGAAGTAATACAATACGACAGAGGACGAGGACAACAACAAATCCAAAATATGTATTGAAATTAAATGGATTAGATTCTAACAAAATGTCAAAATTAATTTATTGTAAGGCATAATGTTGAGAGTTAAATTTTAGCGAGTGTGTGGTCTTCGTAAGACTTTATAGTCAACTGAAGTTGTATTGAGGAAAAAGTAAATTAAATAGAGGTTCGCGGTAAGAGTATTATTCCACATCATGAAGTATTGGCAGCAGAGAATTAGCCGATTTGCCTTATGAAGGTGGCTCTAGAAGTAAAGCAAAACATTAAAGATCTCCTTAGAGCAACAACAAAACCCTTACAGTGATCTCTGTGTGATGGTTCGAAACGACAAAATATTTCTGTACCGGCGTAAAAAAATTGATGCCAACATATTTGGGTAACAGGAATTTTAACATTTTCTGTGGGGGAAATTGAGTGTCTCCTGAAATGCCACAACATCAGTTGTTCAGCGTTGATAAAATTAATTTATTTTAACAAACTGACGAAATTAATTTTGAAGAGTGGTCTGACACACTTAACATGACGTACAGGTCGAGGGTGAAATATTGGTGTGTGTCCCTAAGATTTAAATTTAATTAAAATGTCTCTACACCTTAAAATCTATCGAGTGAAATAATTAAAATGAAGTAAATCCATCCATAAATTGACACTCATCGTCAGTGCTCATGCTTTCCATTGGAGGCGACAAGTCCGTATCAACGGGCTTACACTTGTATAAAATAAACAGTCGAGACTGGATAGAGAGCCCGTGGTATTGGAGAGTGGTTGAGAGGGTATAGAGAGTGGTTGAGAGGGTATACGGAGTGGTTGAGAGGATTTAGAAAGTGGTTGGGAGGGTATAGAGAGTAGTTGAGAGGGTATAGAGAGCGGTTGAGAATGTGTAGAGAGGGTATAGAGTGGTTGAGATGGTAGAGAGAGTGGTTGAGAGGATATAGATAGTGATTGAGTTGTTATAGAAAGTGGTTGAGATATGTGTACGATAGAACGCTTCCACTTAAATGATTGGATGTCGTCCAATCTGTCCAATCTCTCTAACATTAGGGGCGATATCTCTTTAACGTTACCATCTGTTTAACATTAGGGGGCGATATGTCTCTGACGTTACCATCTGTTTAACATTAGGGGGCGATATGTCTCCAACGTTACTATCTCTTTAACATTAGGTGGCGATATGTCTCCAACGTTACATATCCTATCACATCATACCGGAAGCATGTGTAGGTTAGGACGCTTCCCGTCGGATGATTGGAAGTCGTCTCATACCTTTAACATTAGGGGGCGATATCTCTCCAACGTTACATATCATATTGCATCCAGATGGAAGCATGTGTAAGATAGAACGCTTCCACTAAAG
>JAQGCA010003354.1:0-11962 GCA_034698945.1 Protaphorura quadriocellata | reverse complement strand
TCAAAGTCATTTGGAAAATGTTCGTCCTCCAAGTTGTGTAAGAATTTGTTTTTAATTACCCACACAAATTCTTTTCAAGTTCATCCGTAGAAAAATTCAAAATTCTCACCGTCTCTTTACAGTAATGAACATTTCAACTTAATTTTTAATGAGAATCTGAAGACGGAATAAAATTTTCTAAGCTAATTTTCCCCACCTTTGTGCGAGTTCAATGCACCAAAGTGGGACAAATTAGCCTACATTTCCCTATTATGATATGTAATGAGAATAAAAACTAGAAAAGTACAAGCAACGAATACAACGTAACGAAAAATAATTTATTTGAAGAACAAGTCAAGGTATTTTTAGTTTTTCCTTGTTCCACCATACTGAAATCCAAGTTGTTCCTTTGGAATTATCGAGAGTAAAAAGGTTGACCACTCTTTCTTCTCAGTTCCAAATACTTTGTGGGCTTTTTGGTATAGAGGAGTTCTGATTGGTTTGATGAGCTCTAATACTGGCATTGCTATCCTTGGAACTAAAAACCAAGAAATAAAATAATGAAAAAAGTTTAGAAGTACAGGATTGTCCGAATAGAATCGGAACACTTCTCCAAAAAATTGAGAGGAAGGAGATGTGTATCGACATGTGTCCCCATGAACGTTCCGATTAAAATTGTCTTATGGGAAATTCAAAATTTTAGAAATCTGTGGATGGATTGTGTTACTAGAATATTAGGAGAATCAGAATGTGCAAGATTTAGCTCAATCTGACCATTCTGATTCAAGGTGGGAGACGTTCATAGGTAAAAATGTGTCTTTTTTGGACTTTGGACAGGTGTTCAGTTCCTATTCGGATACATTGTTTAATTTAAAAAAAATCTTTCCTTTACCATTTATCCAAATGTCGTACTTAAGAGATCCAGGGTAATATTTGCTGATATGTCTCGTCCAGTCCACATAAACTCCAAGACCTGTAGGATGTAAAGAAATTTTAAAGGACCTTATCAAACTAACAATAATTTTGGGTTGCGAGAGACGCAGTGTGATAATTTGTATCCGTCGGTTAGAAGTAGTTGATTTATGCTTAAGACTGATAGTGGTTTTAGTATTGTTGAGCTCGGGCTCAATTCTGGTAAAGTCATTCTGAATTACTTACACTGAATGCAGCCATGTTGTTTCAAATTGTATCCTTCAATATCCAGAATTGAGATAATTTGTGAGTCACGGCCAGTGCCATTCAATGACTCCCTGGCTTTCAACATAACTTTCTCTACGGCAAATATAGTGTACCGAAGAAATTTGTCCACTTCGCCACCAACAACAAGTTTCCTTACGTCCAATTTCTTCGCAGACCAGATGATGACTAAAATTTAGACAGAAAAGACTATACAACAAACATTAATTTAGTTTTCCCACAGGGCACTGGCAAATATCGCCAAGT
Organism: Protaphorura quadriocellata; assembly: GCA_034698945.1. Taxonomy (NCBI): domain Eukaryota; kingdom Metazoa; phylum Arthropoda; class Collembola; order Poduromorpha; family Onychiuridae; genus Protaphorura; species Protaphorura quadriocellata. Next base: position 10,540 of record JAQGCA010003354.1, on the reverse strand, counting down.
ATTTCTCGCAGAGATTCGGTTGCTTTCCATTCGGACTACAAATGGTACCGGTAGTAGTTATTCTTTCATTGAAGAGTTTCTGACTGAACCGGTATGAATATTAGGTGACAGAAAAAATTTCCTAACCTGGTCGACCCTCATTGTCAAATCCCTCAATGGATTCTGGTGGATCGGAAAACTCAAGAACTTTTTCTTGGAGAATTGTGTCAATCTTATTGTCTTTCCTCCATTGCTGAGCCTAAATTAGAAAATTATTAGTTCTCAAGTAACTTCTGAAAATATAGATTAATAACTAATTATACTAATTAAAATAATACCAAATGCCAAATCGTACCTCAGTTAAGGCCGCAACCGCATCGTTGATATTTAAGCTACTATCTAAATTAGAAAAGAATTTTCAGTTTTACAGGTTTTTAATTTGGACAAGTTTTAAATTAGATAAAAACTGAACAAACCCCGCAACCACCTCATCAGATAAGTGTCGAGTTTCTGGTAGTCTTGGACTAGGACTTTCTCTACCAAAGGTCGAAACTAAAAAGTGAAATAAAATTTATTTTTGGGTCTATTTTCCAAAATCTGAGGTAAGGTGCAATATCAAGAATTTTTAGCACGGTCCCCAAAAAGGGGGGCATTTAACCCTATTTACCCTAATTCTGTTATTTTTTAACATAAAATTGGACTTACTTTAGCAAGGGCGGCTTTTTCTTTATCAGTAAAGTCTGACTGACCAATCGCTAACGCTAGAACTTGAAATCCGAAGAGCGCCAGAAAAAGATGGCTTGGCTTCATTTTGACGAAAATTATTAAAATTGTTTAATTGTTAAATTACAGAATAAAATACTGCCAAGAGGAATGAACGCTGAGTGGATCACGACTGAAGGAATTTATTGAATCTTCTACAGATGAAACTTCCGCAGATAAAAAGAAATGATTCGTAAGGTCAAAGAAAGGGAATCACTGAGTACGTTACGTACGTACACGGGCCAAGTGTCAGCTGAAAGGAAATATCAACTTAAAGTCAACAAAGGAAAAGGAAAAGGAAAAAAAGTCGCAAGCCATGGACTCAAACCTAATTATTATGTCATATCGAAATTAATGTCAAAGTGGCCGGTATTGCACACAATTGCTTATAGGAAGGAACTAAACACATTTTAATCTGTAATTGTTAATTGTTGAAAAGCACAAATTGTACATTCTATTTAGTCAGTGAAAATTGGGTCATCTGTCAAGACCAGCGAACAGGAAAGGCGAAATTACTGAAATCACATATGTCTGTCTCTTTTAATAATTAATTAAACAATTCTCAAATGAATTGCCAAAAAGTATCGAGTACATAATCGCAGAGATGGCATATCCTATCATTTCGCCTAGGGAATCCTCTTTTGCCTTGCACTCCAATGTATGTACAATTTTCCTTGGAGTGGTCAGATCTTGTAAGAATCTTTTTTTCGGGACACAAAATTCAGGGTCTTTAATTTTCATGGAAAGTTAGTTCCATTTTTATATTCCAAAAACCTGAGTTAAAAACCACAGCCTGAAAATTTCATTCAAAATTGCCTGAAGCGTCTAAAGTTTTGTTGTCGTTAATTACCTTACAAAGGGGTAGCAATGCAATGAATTACTTCCTAAAAGAATTACGCAAATGGGCATGTGTACAGAACAAAATAAACAAAGGCGTGCCTCAACAGATTACGTTATAAAATCACTCTCAACATTTTTGTTTACCTTGACCTAGAAAGCGCGGAACAATAATTTGTCCCCTGCATAAGAAAATAAAACCAAACTAGTCAGTCAAGTTTGCCAGGAGTGCGCTCTCGATTACAAATTAATCTGTTGACTTTTATTATGTCCGTAACTATTTTCCTCATCACGTACAACTTAATTTTTAACTACATATTCAAGAAAAAATGAAACAGTACCCATGCACACATTTTTGGGAGAATTTACAGTACAAATCTACTTGGAAAAAATGCATGGAGACCCACTTTCTTATGAAAAAATCCATATAAATTTTAACAGATTTAGGATTTGCTAACATACATTAGGCAGTACAATAATGTTTACTTTTTCTTCGTTCCCCCAAATTGGTAAGTGAGTTGGTCCGGGGAGATAATTGTCTGAATATATTTTGACCATTCTACACGATCTGATCCGAAAATTTTGATCGAATTTCGTGTTTCCTCAGACACGAAACCAAATAGGGACTCGATCCAGGGCAATGCAACCCTTGGAGCTGATTAGAAACAGGATTGCACATTATTACCACTGGAATTTTGGAAATGTTATTATGAATACATTGTAAATACTGACTGTTTATGTAAATGCCGAGTCCACTTATTCCGGGATAGCTATTTTCATTTTCCCTCGCACCTTTAATTACGGCAGGAAGACCTGAAATTCAAATCATTTAAATTGTAGTGAATTCTCAAGGATTTCTATTACCATAAAAATGGTGGTAATCCCTGTGGGCCGATTCAGTTTGTAGCTGGAAAAGGTTGGTGTGAATGTCATCTAACAAGGATTCTATTTACACTTACAAGCCAAACATGCAAATTTTCGAAGAGAGAAACCATGAAAATCAGTGATGCCCACAAGTCTTGAGTCCGTAAGAGTGCCATTGCTTCGGTAAACGGCTTCCGCTGCCTTTGAAACTGCCTTTTCGATTACGTACTGATTGAATCTTTCGTATCTGTCACGTTTACCGCTTAGCACAAGTTTTCGAATGTCGAAATCGCCTACACTGGATGTGAATACTGTAAAAGTGATTTAACGAAGGTGAATATTAATCTTCCTGAACGGAGTGGAATACATAGTTATGAACCACACTGTGCAATACAATTTACCGTACCAGTGCGTCCTTCGTTGTCCACAGCATCGTCTGAGAACAGTTTGTTAAAATGAGCGACATCTGAAAAGTCTTCGTTCTGGATTGTGTCAATTTTATTTTCTTTCCTCCATTTCTGTGCCTATTAAATATTGTCATTTAATAACGACCGAGGGTCAAAATCCCACAAAATATGGATCTCTTGATGAAATTGTAAGTCTGGATTTTCCTACGTGTGGCATATAGTAGCATCAAAAATTTGACTTACCGCTCTGAACATCTCGACCGCATCGTTTACGTTCAATTTTCTGGCTAAAAGGTAGAAACTGTTCTAAAATCTACTCACATGAATAAATTAACTAACTAATCTGACAATTAAAAAATTACCTTGAAGCCATCGAACTAGATACGTCTCATGTCTCTGATAGTCGTGCGTAATGATATTGTCCACAAGGGGTCGGAACTAAATATAAATTTGTGGTTAGTGAGAAGTGCATAGGGCATGGCCCAAAACTGGTAAGGTCATACGTTTGACATACCTTCTCAACGGCCTTCTTTTCTTCAGACGTCAGCACAACCTTACCATTTGAGATACTAACAAATACGCCGAGAAATATTGCTACGATTAAAAATAATCCGGAATTTTGCTGATTTGATTTCATTTTCTTGCACAGGGAAATAATTTGACTACTTCGTCAGAGAACCAATCACGAAATGAGCGCAAATTCATGATTAGGTACTAATAAAAAACTAGTCAGCCAACAACAATTGACGTCAATTTGCTGGTGAAATTACCATAGTGGATCACTGGAGTGATCTGGAAATTCTTAGACAAAAAAGGTGACAATGCACCGACGTGATTTGAGTTCAGCTTTGTTTAATCCTAAAATTCACTTACGCATATCGCGTATTTGTTTAAAATTGCCATAAACTTATTTTATACATTTCTTCAGTCAATTTCTGTTTGTTTTCACAAAACTCAGCCATTTTGTTCCGGCACGAGAATTACACTTTGAAACAATCGTTCTACTGAATTTATCGTTATTTATGAATATTCGTTTTGACAAAGTCACAATTTTAATGTCAAATTTGTCTAGTATCTGGTGTCACAAAATTTAGTGTCCTAAATGTAAATTTGTTTCAACGCCCCAAAACTTCACTCAAAGTCTTATGAATAATGTCAAAAAATAACTGTCGTTTCAAAATATTTATTCAAAATTCATTGATTGTACAAAAAATAACAAATTTCTATATACAGGAATAAAGGCCTGGTTGTGAAGACATATGTCAAGCATATTCATAAAATATTTAATTTTTCTTTGTCCCTCCAAATTGCGAAGTTAGTTGATCAGGGGAGATAATTGTGTGAATATATTTTGACCATTCTTCACGATCTGTTCCAAAAATTTTGATCCCATTTCGTGTTTCCTCTGACAAGAGGCTCATGATAGATTCAATCCAGGGCAGTGCAACCTTTGGAGCTGCGAAGAAGAAAATTATTGTATGACCTTTGACATATTTGTAAGACCATTCACATTGTAATACACGGAGTTTCCTTATGGCTGACGGCTTTTAATAAATGATGATTTTGTTTGACTTACCGTTTATGTACACGCCGAGAGCACCGATTCCGGGATAATAGTTCTCGGATTCCCTTGCACCTCTAGCATAGATAGGAAGACCTGAAATCCAAAATAATAACACGGCGGATTTTTTTAGACAACCGTCTTCAGCACGAATGAAGTATCTTAGTAGTTCAGTTACACTTACAAGCTAAGCAAGCATGTTTCTGAAGAGAGAATCCTCCCAAATCAGTGATTCCGACGAATCGTGAGTCCATAAGAGTACCATTGCTGCGATAAACTGCATCCGCTGCTTTCGAAACTGACTTTTCGACAATGTATTCAGCAAATCGTATGTACCGGTCACGATTTCCGGAAAGTACAAGGGTTCGAACGTCAAAATCCCCTAAGCTTGATGTGACCACTGTAAGATATGATGAACGCAGGTTATGTTACTATTATCCTAGTCCGAGATTTACCGAAAATGGAGCCAAAAATTATATTTTTAACAACACCCAGGTGTCTGCAATCGGCTGACGGATAAATTGTTATTAACCACCCTGTGCATTAAAGTCTACCATTACCTGTGCGTCCTTCTTTATCAACACCATCGTTTGTGAACAATTTGTTAAATTGAGCAACGTCTGAGAAATCTTCCGTCAGAATGGAATCAATATTATTTGCTTTCCTCCATATCTGTGCCTATTGGATAATGAAAAGGGAAGAAGACACATGAAAATGAATCTCTGCAGTTTGCTATTACTGAATCATAACTGGTATAGCATCTAAAATGTGACTTACAGCTTTGAACATGTGAACCGCATCATTGACGTTTAATTTTCTGGCTGAAAAGTAGTAATTATGAATACATTTGTTTTCAAAACTGTTTACATCATTTTTAATAGGTAATATAATGAAATCGATAAGACAAATTAAAAATTATTATCATACCTCGGAGCCATCGGACTAGATATGTTTCATGTCTCTGGTAGTCGTGCGTAATAACATCGTTCACAAGTGGTAGAAACTAAAGATTCATTTTTTATTAATTTTACGGTCCGTGTGTTTACAACAGTTAACCCTGCGAAGTTTGACCGATAAGAAAGCTTACAATCAATCTACTTCAATTTTTTCCGATAGGATAGTTATATACGTAAATAATAGATATTTTATTCGGCCAAACTTTTTACGGCTAATTGTCGTAAGCAAACGGACCATTGTGTAATTTCTATAAGAAATTAATTTTTTAGATTAAGAATTCTAAAATTTTGACTCTGTCAATTGTCACCGATATTTGGAATACATTTTTGCCTTACCTTCTCGACAGCATTCTTTTCCTGAGTGGTCAGAACAAGTTTACCATCTGAAGTGGACACGAGTGCGCCGATGAAAATTGCCACACTTACTACAATCAATGGTAGTTCCATTTTCTAGCTAAAAAAATGAATTGACTGCTCGTTCATGAAAACAATGGTGGAATAAGTGTAAAATGCAGTTTGATGGTGAAAAATCCAGTCACTAATCTACAATTACATCAATTTCCTGCTGAAATTAGCATCATGAAACTAGACTCGATGTCCCTGGAGGCGCGGGTATAAGAATACTTTTATAGTTTGAATGTAATTAACACTAAAGTGGAAATTCTCATCCTGGTGCATTTTATTCATATAATCAACTCCTTCGATTTCCGGGTTTGATTTCCTGCTTTTCATCAACTGTTTACATAAAACTAATTATTCTGATCCAAATCCACAATTACCTTCGAAATTCCTCGCTTTGTATAAATAGTCACAACTTTGATAAAATATCTAAATCGGTGAAGGATTGACCTCCTGAACAACTTTTGTGAAGGTCATACATCAAAACTTCGTCTGCTTAACCGCTAGAATTGCATGGCCGAAATACATTATATGATGTTGCAAATAAGGAGTTACATTGACCATTCTATATTATTATTCTACGACAATAAAATTATGTTATTTTATTAACTTTGATAGAGTTTATTAATAATTTCTAAAAATAAACCCCATTTGCATGTGCTTATTGAACATTTTAAAATAATTGAGAAACTGGGTACATACATATATTCAGTCAGATCACAAAATATTTAATTTTCCTTTGTTCCCCCAAATTGATAAGTAAGTTGATCTGGAGAGATAATCGTGCGAATAAATTTTGTCCACTCTGCACGATTTGTTCCAAATGTGCGGAGTGAACTTCGCGTCTCCTCGGACAATAAGCTTGAAAATGTCTCAATGATAGGTAAGGCAATCCTTGGAGCTGATTAAAGTTCACATATTAAATAATGTATGAATGAGTATACAGAATCTACAAACGTTGTATTGTTACTAACTGTTTATGTAGATGGCGAGACCATTTATTCCGGGGTAATAATTCTCGGTCTCCCTTGCGGCTTCCGAGAATAAGGAAAAACCTGGAAATTAAAATGAAATATATACATTGTGTTAGGGTCAAAGAACACTGTACAGAACTCACGGGAGGTTGGCGGTTGCAAAATTTGAACTTGATTCCTGGGCAACTTTTGTGAAGGTCATACCCGGAAATGTCTTATGCGCATGTATTTTTAGGGGCAAGACGGTCGGGCTTTTACGATTGTGACCTTCACAGAAGTTGTTTAGGAAGTTAAGAGCTTAATGGTCGCTAAAATGAAACGAAATCCAACAACCTATTTTTGGCAACAAACCATTCGAACTACAAATTGAAGTAAGCTGAACCCTGAGGGTTTCCAATCAAAATCCTGCTATCTTTAGAAATTGATTACTCCAGACTTACAAGCTAAGCAAGCATGTTTCTGAAGAGAGAATCCTTGGAAATCAGTGATGCCGACGAGTCTTGAGTCCGTGAGAGTGCCATTACTTTGGTATACTTTCTCTGCTGCTTTTGAAACTGCCTTTTCAGTTACATACTGAGTGAATCGTCTTAACCTCTCCCGTTTGCCACCGACAACAATCTTACGAAAGTCCCAACTTCCTAGACTTGAAGTTAAAACTAGTGAAAAAGTAAAGTAGATAATTTAGTTAATTTTTTTTATTCGGGTCAACCTTTTCAAAATAAACTGTTGTTAATATTCGGATCAATAGGAAACGAATAAGAAAAAGAAGGAAATTTTTTAAAAAATATAGACATTAATTTTGATCTGACGACATACGATTTCTCGAATATTTATTATGTATTTCAACCCAACGTATTCTTTTTAAACTGTATAACTGAAACCTTACTACTCTTAAAGATGTCAGTGTACTATCGTTAATACATACCTGTCCGCCCTTCATAATCCGTTGCGTCATCGGTGAAGTACTTGTAAAAATGAGAGAAATCTTGAAAATCTTCATTCAAAATAGTGTCAATTTTATTTTGTTTTCTCCATCTCTGTGCCTGCGTGGCGAAATAAAAACACAGGTGGAATAAAACTAAATATAAACTCGTTAATAGTCAGATGGCTTCAAATGCCCCAATGAAATATTTTAACTTTACCTCTTTAAGCATCTGGACCGCGTCATTCACGTTCAACTTCTTTGCTGTTTTGAAAACAAAGTAATTAACAAAATTTAAAAATTAATACACAAAATAAAGAAATTAATTGAAAACAAACCCTGGAGCCATCGGACCAAATAACTATCAGTTCTCTGGTAGTCGTGTGTGAGAATGTCGTTCACTAAAGGTCGAAACTAAAGATAATTAATATTTTATTACTTTTAATTGCCTGAGAATTTTCTACAAAATATTAAATTTAAGAAAATCTAATTCAGTCTTACCTTATCAAGGGCTTTAATTTCTTCAGTCTTTAGTACAAGTTTACAATTTGAAAATAATACAAGTGCAGTGAGAAATATTATGCTACCTAATAAAAGTCTGCAATTCTGGTAATTTAGTTCGGACATTTTGGTAGCCGATAAAATTAAATTAGCTCTCTGCTTTCTGGTATATTTTGTGTCGAATAAGAAAATGTTATGAACATAAGATAAAAGAAGAAGTAAAGACAAAACAAGCTGCAATTAAATAACTCACGTCAATAGGCCAACTGCAAGCGAAATTAGCATAAATCAACACGACCAGATTATATGATGAGGTATGACTGAAAATTATATAATTTTGTTAATTGGAGGTGCACATGCAATTTGTAAGCGGTTTATGTCCATTTATATGGTATACAGCAGTACCATTCAAAAATTGGAAGGTCTTCGACAACTTATGCCAAATGAAATTGGACCAGTATGTCATTGTCAACGAATCGATGACAATAATTATTTTGTTGTAGTCATTTAAACCTCTACAGTCTCTACAGCTCCGGGAGGCTCTCTCAGATGATATCGTAAAAGGCTACTAATTTTTGCCTCCCTTAAAAAAATAACTTCAGCCACAAGTGAACTCTACGCCAGCACATGTGTCCCCGAAAAAATGTAACATTGTCCGCAAAAAAAAATAACTTCAGCCTCAAAAATTAGTTACGAATTCCCGATGTTTAAAAAGACGCACCCCCGAATTAGCAGATTTATATTTAAACTTTATGATGGACGAAAAAATTCATTTGCTTAGTCGAATAAGCTTTGGTTCTCTGCATTGATTGATAAATTAATTGGATTTCGTCAGCATCGCTTTATAGAGGTTTTAAATAATTTCGAAAAGGGTTGAATAAGCGGATTACAAGAATTGGACAATTTGAGAACGATATTGCAATGCTGAGATTGACTCTGATCAAAATCAGCTTTTCGGGTCGGACCGTCTCCTAGTAGAATGGTCTAGGTCGCGGAGCATTTCCTCACAAGCGCAAGCTGGTGAGGAAGGGAAAGGGAATTGTAGATTTACGCTTCCAATGCCCAATGCAGCGTATTCAACAACTTCTTTTTCGTGAGAATATAGTCCGTCGTAAGCATACGGTAGGGACAATCCTAATCCTTGCCACTTTTCTATGTTGGAGGTCACATCTCATATTTTCAGAATTTTGGAAGCAATAAAAATTTTAGATCACTTAAAAAAATGGAGAAAGCACAGAGTAAGTTCCAGTACTTTGGACGAAATAAGACTAACTAAATAGGAACTTTGTTCTGAGCAAGATGTATATCGGGGAAAAAGTCTCCAGATTGTTTTTCTGACAAAATTCTTTATGCCGGAAAATTCTAATATTACATAAACTGCGGAGAAAACATGTACGAAGATTTTAATTCATTATGGAAAATATAATTGGTAAACTAAAATTCTTACTTCGTGGGGTAATTTTGTGAGGAAGGTACGTAAGTATTTGAGATAAATTCTGTTAAATGTTTTATAATTTCCACCGTATTTTCGCGAAAGAAAATTATTGTCTCGTACAATTGCCAGCTAAATATTACTCCTGGGCCGATTCTAGTCAGCCAAAGTTTTAACTCGAGTACAGCAAGAATTACAGACTGCCAGCCTGCCCGTATTAGTTACAGCAACAAAAATATTCTAGACAACTAATATTTGAGTCACGATAATCAGCAAAATATACAAACAATTAGATGTCATAAAAATGTTTCTACATGTTTTAATATCTTCTTTGATCGATGACACAGAGATTGCGTAATATTAGGTTGGTTCATATTAAATATTGTGTTTATTTTACATAATGTCTGAATTAATACGTTTTCGATAATATTTAAGGAAAGACTGGTTAGGATTCAATGTCCTGGTGGCTTGAGTTTGAACAATTATTTTGTCTTTGTTCCCCCAAACTGGTAAGTAAGTTGATCAGGAGAGACAATAGTGTGAATATACTGTGTCCATTCCGTCCGATCTGTTCCAAATAGTTTGACTGAGTTCTTCGTTTGTTCTGATATCAGAGTATTGAAAGTTTCAAGTACCGGTATGGCAATCCGAGGTGCTGCGAGGAATTTATAAAGGATCGAATTAGAAATACGTCTAGAATTTATAAGTAGTCTCCTGCCGCGCATAATGAATTGTTGCCGATTCGTAGAATACTAGATTTCGGGAGAAGTTTGTGTTAAAATGGTAAAAACTAATTCTTTAAACTTACTGTTTATATAGACGGACAGTGCAATAAATCCAGGATAATAATTTTCTATCTCCATTGTGTTCGCTCTATGGAAAGAAAGGCCTGAAAGAATCAGAATTAAAAAATTCTTAAACCGCCGAACCAAAAGCCATTCAGAAC
>JAQGCA010003353.1:0-11965 GCA_034698945.1 Protaphorura quadriocellata | reverse complement strand
AGATTTATGTATAATACAAACAATGTAAGGACCTATGACGGGATGTTGTCACTGAAATAAATTGAATTGAATTGAATGCGTGTAACTACGAAGTACGCGAGTAGTTTTCACAATCACATTTATCCCTTCCGTTTCAAAACCAGAAAATATCGTTATCTTCCATACATGAAGTAGGTTCGGTTATGAAACTGCTACTCATCACTAGTTCGTGGGCATCAAGAATCCATCTGAACGGCTGGACAAGAATGCGAAGGGTGAAGTGAGACGACATTTAAGGTACAACTTTGTAGTTGTAAATTAGACTTGATTTCTCGGGAAATCCGCAGATGTCTTCACGTTTTCAAGCCGGTAAGTCGGAGGTCAAAAACCCACGATAGAGGTCAAGTGAAATGTTCACTCTCAGATGTAGACATCAGCCTAACCAACAGACCGACAAGGCTTACAAGGAAACCACTTGTCACATGCATTCAGGATAAGTATTTAAAGTGTCCTGGTCGTGAAAATCTTGTCAGCAGACAGAATTATTACCGTTTAATGTACAAACGGAACGAAATCTTTTTCTAGTGACTGTATTTTGAGACCTTACGTTTTGAGTCTTTACCATGACTTCGGATTTCAGATGACGACGCCTGGAGTTTTCGGAATTACAGAGTAAAAGTAAAGCCAACAAAAGGATACTTGACTTGAACACGACCAATGATTTATTCATTTATTTGATATTTCTAAAATATGGCATTACTATACGATTAGCTATAGCTCTTTAGAATGTTGAACATTTATCCCTAAAACCCCCAATAATATGTCTAGAATATACTTAAAATATGGCAATCATGATTAATTAACGACGAATTTAACTCTATCCCCGAGACAAAGCACCCACAAGTGTTAAAACCTGCCGCAAATATAGTAAGACTAAGAAAATAAAACAAAAATGTAAATGTTTTGAAAGATAAAAATTAATTATTATAGCATCTGATAATATTGTTTTCTGAATTATTGAGACAAGGCTACGAAGTTTAGCTTAGCACTTGTGTAAACAATTTTTACTCGTTAGCTTCCATTTTGAAGCCAGGTAAAAATGATTCTTCGATTGTAAAATTTAAATCGAAATCATCCAAAGTTAACCCATCATATGTTTCCAAAGAATCCACGATATCCGAGAAACCCGCATCACTAAATTTCAAAAAATGGGAATAAAATTAGAGTATTTCTTTTTGTTCAGAACTGAAATATTCATACTAATAAAAATAAATTGTGTTAATTTGTCATTCATAAAAGTGTACAAACAAAATCTTAGAATAAATTAACGGTTTCTGAACTACAAAACTGTTGGAATAGGATAGAATCAATTTCTTTTCTTTTTGTTTTTTTTCAGAGGACAAATTAACAAAACTCATTTTCTTAGTTTTCTGTTCAATGAAAAAGAAATTACTCGTAATTTTCTTTTCCCCACTTTTTAATTTTTGATCACGGATATCATAAAGAAACCCAAATTCCCGTCAAGAACAGACAAAACAAGATTCGAAGTTGTAAACACCGATTAAGTTTTTTTTCGACTCTATCCTATTCCATGCAAGACAATAGATGGACGAACGACCATTAATTCGACAAAAAAGGAACTCAAGTTTTGAAAAAATAAAAATAAAACTTTAAAAGTAAACAAACCATGTCCTGCACACATTTATACAAATTCAATCTCTTTTTTTGTATTCACGAAAGTGATATTTTATTTTTGTTTTTTTACATTACTTACAAATCGAAAAAATACGAAAATACGAGATACACAAATATATTACTAACAGTTTCACTAATACATATTTTTTATAAAATATTTGGAAAATGTTAATACATCACAGCTCTAAATTAATAAATAAAAGTAACACTTACGTTGAATACATTCAGATATGGACGTGTGAATTTACCTGGGATAATGGTCCTCATGTTGACTTAAAATGCTCGACGTAGATTCGTCACCTGGACTTGGCGCATAATAATTCTGCTGCGGAGTATTCGGCTGTGATGAATACAACGGTTGTTGCTCAGCGAGCCTATTGAAACAGAAATTCAGACGTCAGACTCAGCCTCCATGTCGTAAAGCTCGGATCTCCGATCAGATCAGATCGTATAATTCTCAAATTGTCAAATCATATAATGGTGAATATCATCCGATTAATTCTAAGTTTGCAAATCGGCCTGAATCGGATACATAAATAGGACGAACAGTTGTCAGATAATTGGCTACTGTTATGTCGCAGTACATTAAAACCTGATTTTGATCGATCGTGAATTTCTGACCAGACATATAATGCATTAAAAGTTGGAGTCAGATTTGCAAATACATGATCAGACTTAGAGCTAGTCAATTCAGTTTTTCAGTTTATCGTGGAAATCGTTGCACCGAAAATTCTATAACACAACTAGGTAGCATTAAATATGTAAAGAAATTTAAACTTACCCAGGAATATGAATGCGTAGTATCGGTTTAACATATCCCTTCCCAGAAGATGGTGCAGACTCTGCGTAATTCATTTTCAATTATCAGAACCAATGTAGTATATAAAGCAAACAAAAATACTTTGGGTGACTAAATTCTTACCTGGAAGTGGAGTGTAATATTTGCTGAAAACTTTGGATTTTGGTATATCCGGGTACAAGTAATGTAAATGCTGAATATCATTGATTCGATCAGCCAAACTGCGTGTGGCTAAATCCTTTCCAGTGAATGGGGCCACGCTCAAAACTTTCTGATCTAATTAGTAATTATAAATAAATCAAATTAGAACTATGAACTAAAATCTTAAAAATAAAAGACTAACTAATTTAGCACATACCACTGTGCACCCAAGCGATGGTAATTCCACCCAACTCTGAATCCGAAAATCTCAGCAAGAACGTGCCGGCCATACAATTGATTAACTCTTTCTCAGCTTGAATTCTGCCGATGAAGCCAAGGATTGATGAGTCAACCCATGGGCCACGAAGATGTTCCCGAGTTAATTTCATAATTGCGTAAAACCATTCCCAGAATGTGAAATTTTTCTCTGGCAATGGTTCCTTGCAGAATTGGTTCCAAGTTAGTAAGTCATTCGTTCCATTCATGATTGGAGGTTGCGTCAGACTAGAACAACAAAACAATTGATTTGATTAAATATGACGTTTCTCCTTCCACTTCCTTTCTACAAATCCAGTAGCAATTACTCACCGGAAAGCTTTCTCTGATAAGAATTTCAAGTTATCCTCCGTAAGCCCTCTTCCTGTCAATGATTTAAACTTGACATTCAGAGCTTGGGCAACCCTAAACCAATTGACCCTGTCCGGAACCTGGAACGGCATCCTTCCGGGTTCTCCAAATGCGTTGTCCCAAGTAACAGTTGCCCAAGCGTGTGGTTCTTGATTCCCATGAACGATAACAACGACCGGAAGTGATAGCGTCCAAATTTTAAAAATAAGCTCCTTTTCACCAATTGTAAACTGACATTGAAAATGAAGACAAAATTTCTCGTCCATGACTGATTCAGTTCCTTTCTTCTCTGTTCGTTTAATTCGTCTCAGTTGCATGTTTCTAATAATAATAAATAATAAATACAAAAATTGAAGCAAAACTGTAAACGAAACAAACATCAGAAAAATTACCGGAAATGAACTGAGAGATGTCGAGTCCCTTGATGATATTCCATAGTTCCGGTGTTGTTCAAAATTTCACCACTGTCCGAGCTTTTAGAATTTGAGTCACCCTTATCATTTCTGAGTAATGAATTTGCTTGTGCCTCTGAGATAATAGTGACTTTGACTTGTGGGGGCGTCATGTGAACATTTAATCGTCCACCCACTAACAATCTTACAGTTGACACAAAGCGCGTATTCGTCTTCATCACTTGCGGTGGTTGTTTCTCAACAATGAATGTTGAGGTTACGAGTGAAGACAAAAGTTGAGTGACCTAGACAAAATCACACATTTAATTAGAGAAGAACATGAAGTATAAAAGCGGCTAATAATTCCCCGAAAATAAAATCTTCGTTTACCTTTTCCTGAAGCAAATTCAATCTCTCAGCGAAAGACATGTTTGACTGTGATGGTCCTTGTTGCGATTGTTGATTTAACATTGGTACAATTTTCCTCAATCTTTCCATCTCTTTCAATTGGTGTCGGTTATGCCAGATAAGTTCAGCCAATTCTTCGCACCAATTTTGTAATAAATCCAAATTGTTTGAGAGTGGTGCTCCATTTCCAGCTAATTGTTGTTCACGCTTCCAGAATGTCAATTCTTCGTCTAGTACTTTGCATTGTAATAAGTTCAAATCCGTGATAGTCAATGTAATTTTTTGTTCTAGCTCATTTTGCAATCGAAGTAAATCCGTGATCTGTAGGACAATTAAAAAATGTTAATAAATTATGGAAACAAATATTGAAATAAATGTAATACCTAGCACTTCTTTTGTAATATTTTTTTTACCTTCATTTTCAATTCACCCTCAATCCTCTCCTTTTGACTTTGGAAGTTCTTTTCTAATTGCTGACTTTGCAAAGTTGGTGGTTGACTTTGGATTCGGTGCACATGAATGATTCCTAAAAATATATAAATTCATTAGTTTGAGAATAAAAACACTTGTCTTAAAAATTTGGATTAAAACGAATACCTTCTAATTTTTGACGATCGTGACACTTGATTGCAAATGCTTCCTGCTCCTGCTCCATTCTCCTCAAAATCTCTGAAGTTTCCATCGTTTTGTGTTTGATTCCAAGAAGTCTTTCGTTGATTTCTAATGATTTCTGATGTTGAAGTTCTTGATTTGACATTGGGTTGGAAGCCATTAAAGTGTTATCCGGTAATCCATTTCCCCCAGGTGCATTTACTCGTGTGTTTGTCATAGTCTCATGATTAACGTAGCCTAGCTCGACGCTGAGACAGTGGCGCAGAAAACGAAATAGATTAACCGGATCATGACCGTATCTTTGCTGTTAAACCATAAAAACCAAAAAATTAATATTTGTAATTCCACGATACATGTCAAGTTAATATTCCATTTTTTAATTACCCGTAAACTCGCAATGGCATTTAGCAGTTTGATCCGGAGAAAGTAAGGGTCGTCTTCAGTACCCATTGAATTGATTTTAATTTCTAGTTCTTTGATTAGTATTTCGACAAAGTTTCCAATATACTGTTCGTGTAGCGGATTATCCGCATCCAGTTCACTGTTACTGTAAACAAATAATAATTTGTTAATCACTAAAATATTAAATGAATCGGATTGAAAGTTACAATTTATGAAATAATATTTAATTTTCTTACCCAACTTTGTCCTCGATCCAGTTGGCGAGAACATATCTGAAAGAGAAAAAATTGCTGAAATTCATATAATAAATATATAATGATACAAATATCGACAAGCTATTTTTGTTTTGTTCCTTACGCTATTTGCAACACGGCCAGATGTAGTGAATATTGGTCCAAAGCCACATGCATTAAATATTGACCCAATGTTCGATATAAGCAAAAAAATTTGCACATTAAAATATTAAAGATTTACTAACCTGACTTCAATAGGAAATTGATCCCCGTATAACGCATGAATTTTTTGGGTTGAGGCTTGACTCAACTGTTGTACTTTATGCCAGAGTGCCATTTTTCTGACCTTGGAGCACCAACGAAGTGGTCCTTACACACTGGTTTCTAATTTAAAATTCAAAAACACAAATTAAAACACAGAAATGGAAGAAGAGCCATGATGAAATACAATAATACAAATAATACTGCCGCCAATTCTCAATACTTCACACATTTCGTAATAAAGAAAAATGACATTCAACTACCGGATACCTAAAGCGTCAACTAAAAAATTAAAGTTGCTTTCCTAAACCCGGTTCGGTACCTCATTGATAGATGACTGGACAACGTGGAACCTGACACGTCGGCACAACAAAATTGTGCGTTTCTCTCGTCTTAAAAAAATTGGCAAAGTTCCCAATTCACATTTCAAATGTCTGTCTGAATGTTTGAATGACAGTTGCAACTCCCAAAAAGAAATAGGTATGAGACCTGACGCCTGATTATGGTAATTAGTTACATTCAATGGTGGTAGCTAGGTAGTATTAACTTACAATGAAATAATGCTTATCGCCTATGCTAGTCCAGTACTTCCACTTTGAAAAACACTAATGACTATAAGTGCAGTGTGCAGTTAATAAAAATCACTAATACCGACCGACTAACGACCGATTACCGAACGAATCGGACAAATTGCACATGCACTTGACTGATTTGACTACAAGCTCGCTTCACAAAAATGACACTTGACTAAACACTAAAAAACCCAACCTAGACCTTATAAAGTAATGGCTCTAATCAACAAATGCCTTTCATGCGTACAATTTCCGAGGAAATTAATCCCTCATCGTCATCACCATTCATCGAATTATGCATTACATTACATTACAGATACAGATGATGTGTGTAATCAGTGTTACATATTGATACTACAATAACAACTACCTACGAATTATGCAAGCTTAAATTCCATTATCCCATTCTGCAGAATACCATATACTCAGAATCAATCAACCAATAACAAGCTCCAAACTGTACAAATAAACACAAAAAATGTTTCTCACCAATAAGTTTACGGTAAACCAACCGTACGGAATGAATAACAACTGATAATGTCCAGGCGAGGTCAAAGTCGATAATATTTGATCCAGAAAATGAGATCACTGACGCACGTAGTCAGATGTTTTGTACAGTTGACAAAATGACAAGTCACAAATAAAAAGACGAGCACAGCACAGTAGATGTTGATTGTCAATTAATTAGTGATTTTGACTGTTTTTGGACGGAAGGACTAGGTACGTATGTTGTGGATGATAATGTTGAAATGTGAATGAGAAAAGTCGATGAACGAGGTAGGCGAGAAAATGAAGGGGTTGGTTGTTGGTTTGAGAAGAATTCCAAGAAAAAGAGTGACAATGGAATTCAGCGGAAGAGACTTCAATAGAAATCGAGACTTGAGAAAAGTCCACAGACTGGAGTTCCAAGAAATGAGTAGGTGAAGTGGATCGTCCGAGGACGGGAACGGAGACGAAGGAATTTTGTGGTGAAAAAAAGGATTGAACTTTTGAAGAATAAGAATAACATTAGAATTTCCTTCACTGGCTAATGGCACTAGTCGCACTGCCACGGCCACTCGTGAACAAATTATGACAAGGCAAGTAGGGGCGTGGGCGGGGCCAATTCCACACTCCATTCAGGTTCTGGAACTTATCACTTTTGACCGAGTGTCCCCAAAGTCACAAATACATGATAAGCACGAAAAACAATCAGCCACTGGTCTTACGACAACAGAACACTCACAAGGGAAATTTCTAGGATGAGCCAAGAAAAATCCATAGAATAGAATAGAATGAGGTTTATTTCCGTGTCAAAGTCATAAGACATAATCATACATTACATATAAATTACTTCACGCCTTGGTTTCGTAACTGGACACACTATTTTCTACTATAAATGAAAATGGAGATGAGAATGAATAAAATAATAATGAATAATAACGATTATAAACCCCATTCTTACAGTTAGCGTTTATTGAGGTCAAGATTCTCAGTTTACGCTGTTATCAACAAGGACAGACAAAGGAAGGAAGAAGAATTCCACATTGTAGAACCTCCTTAAAAGGTACATTACACTTTTATATTATAGCCACGCCTGTACAAGAAAACTTAAAAGGGATAATCGGGAACTATCTCCGAGCCGATTTTACGAGCTATCCCGGAAAATGATTAAGCATCCCTTCCCTTGGTTCCTTCCTTGTTGGTTTATATTCAACCACAATTAAAAAGGAGTCTCTTTAACATTACATTTTACTGAAAAAACAAAATCTCTTAGCTGGAACTTGAACTTACAGATATTTGCTGCAAAGGACAATAGGACAACTTATAGTGCCCTGATTATAGGTAGCCCTGACCTTGACATCATGAGGAACTTCTGGTGAGGTCATACACTGAAAAACTTAACAGTATGACCGCTAGAAATGCATGGGTCAAATACAAGTTACCACGTTATGGATACGTCACAGATTCGTATGAAGTCACAGTGTATAAGGCCTTTTTCAGTTTTAAGGACCAAACGATTTTTGAGATGCATAACCTTCGAAAAGGTTGGTTAATGGAGTCAAGATTAATCGATTGATTGATTGATTGGTTTGAATTTATTTTCATAAAATTATGGTCATAGAGTCACAACGTATATCCAGTACACAGACAAAACAGACAAGTAAACAGGTCTAAAATTTCGTAAAGCCTCCCAGAGATTCTTGTTATCAAACACGGTCCTCTTACCTCTTGTTTACAACAGTTTATTCTGAAAAGACTTGCAAAATAAATAAAAGATCCATCTATCTTTAGAGAGGTACGGTGGATTTTCTGAACTACCTCTAATGTCCACCTCCTGAGTGTTCACCGTCAAGACGTATAAATACCTTTGTTTACAATATGATAGAAAGTACGACTAGTAGGACGCCCTGTAAATCTCCACATGGTGCGAGTCACGGCAACAGGTAAAAGAGCCCAGGCAAAAGTGGCAGAGCTCAAGAACTTGAACGCATGTATATTTTGGAGCTGATGATTGGTTGAAGTGATTCGAATTCTTGGAAAAACATTCCGCGTCATGACCCCGTGTCCGCCCATTCAGCCCAGTCCCAGTTCAAACATACTCAGACTACAGATTTCTCAGAATTTTGTCATCGTGAAGTCGCGCAACACAATGCTAATGAAATGGACCACTACACTGCATGGCAACTAGTAGCAAAAACTACGCAGTCATAAAATCATTGTCTAATTTCATAGGCAAAAATATATGGATGCATTTTATTTTTATTTACACAACTTTTTACGCATTGTTTCTGACGTAATTTTTGCACTCTCATTTCATTCATTCGCTCGATTACAGTCGGATGGACTTCAATTTTTTTTTGTACGACAAAAGCTGTCATTTCCGGGTTCGGGCTTTGCTTATTTCGTTGTGTAATATGTGCGTGCATTCAGCACCCAATTCGTGGAAATAATGACAGACTAGTTTTACTACTCGGTTCCAATAATGAGAACTTGTTATACGTAGAAGTTTGTTTATATTAATTAGAATCTACCGCGGACTTTCCTGTATTTCCAGTATTCCAGAAATGCGGTTGTATTACTGGTTAATTTACTAAATCCAAAACTGTTAGCTGTGGAATGTCGCTCTGTTTCATTGGATCTCGGGTTTTCTTTCCGGACTCCTCCTTCAAGTTCTTGTAACTGTTTGCAATTCCGCAAACTTTTACTTTGTGGAATTCAGCTTTATTACGTGGAATTTTAAGCAATATGTTAATCGACTGGTTTTTTAAAAATGTTATTTTTTGTCTATTTAATGCAAACGTTTTTAAACTTTATGATAATGATTTCACTGAATTTAAGTATAGTTTTCTCCGGACCGGGAAAGTTGCTTTACCAGTTTTTCTACTTCGCTTTGCTTTGAACCCTAAACTTGAATTCTCGTGATTTGGAAATCGTCGTGTAGCTTGCAGTTCTGGAAACTGTAATCTTGCTTGACAGGAATTATCCTTTTGCAAAACTGCGCAATAAATAAAGGTGGATATGGTTTTTTAAGATTATTTGTTGTGTATTTAATTCAAACTTTTCTTAAATTTACAATTCTCCGACAACTTTATGATATAATGATTTCACTGAATTTAAAGTATTGTTTTCTCCGGACCGGGAATGTTGCTTTACCAGTTTTTCTACTCTGCTTTGCTTTAAACCCTAAACTCGAATTCTCGTGATATTGGAAATCGTCGTGTAGCTTGCAATTCTGGAAACTGGAATATTGACAGGGATTACCCTTTTGCAAAACTGCAAGCGCGATAAAGGTGTATGTAGTTCGTATTCGGAGTCCGAAATTCCGAATACGAACAATATTACATGTATTATAAGTAGTTAATTTCAGGACAATACGTTCAGCGAATTCAGTTCCGATTTCGATCGGTCGATCAATATCACTGATATTGCTTGGAATATCATTTTTGGCTCTTTTTTAAACGGCATACTGAACCAACTGAAGCTTTCTTGACAGGAAAATCCGTGCAAGCATGAAATTAATTGTGTTATCATTATAAGTCTGAGTTTTGTTGTATATGCAACTGTGTACTTACTTGAGATATTTATTGCTTGTTTGCAAATCTACACAAACAGTCAGTATTCTCTCAGATTGCGAAGTCTTTGACTCCGTTCTGTTTGATTCAGCTTGCTGTCTGCAGTGTTTGGGTTTTCAGGATACAAATTAGTTGAGTCGGAACAAAGGACACGGAAATGAAAGCGTCGATCAAGAGATCAATCTCATTAAATTCGATTTCAGATTGATTTCATTATCAGACATGACATAATAATGTCGTGATATCTGCACGTCCGACGAGTCCATAACCCTCCGACCCGGATCGGGATGGGAATTGCATTTTACCACGAAAGTGTTTATGGACATATATACACGTCAGTCAAAATTCATTTGAGAATTTCTGGAGAAATTCGACATTGCAAGATCTGCATATCTCTTTAAGTTCTATTCGGATGTGCCATGGACGAATTGAAGAATTGAACCAGTTACTGACGACGGCATATGAACGTGTGAGACGAAATACAGAATACAGTCAGACAGCGAGACAGCTAAAGCTCGTAACGGTTCGGTTAAACTGAAACCGAACCGCGGTGTACGGTTCGATTTGAAGTCTAAACCGTATTGAACAGTCGGGTTGAAGTCTAAACCGAATCGAGCAGTGTTGGGTTTGTTCATTAGTAAGGTTCCGATCGGGTCGGGTTGATCGGGTCGAATTGATATCGGATCGGATAATAACGGATTTGAAATCCGACCCGAATTTTCGGGTCGGATTCGGATGGGTGCAATTTCCAAACCGACCATTCGGTTCGGATTCGGATTACACCACTTTTCAATCCGACCGGTCGGATTGTGATTCTCAACCTCAACAGTGGCGGCCCTAGGAGTGAGTAGGCACATAGGCCCGTGCCTACGTATACCTTTGTGCCTATACACTAGAAAGGCCTTTCGTAAAAGTAAGCTCTTGAAAACGGTCAGTTTTGCCAAAAAATCCTTATTTCAAAGTGTCATTTGAATCGTAAAAGCAACTTTTGCATGTTACTAATGTTAATTTATTTCGAAAAATGTTCTCGCCTTTGGCTTCCGCAACGAGGGGATCGCCGTGCGGTCGTCGAACCCCACTCAATTTTGACGAGGCGATTCATTTGTGCCTACGTGGCAAAATATCCTAGGGCCGCCACTGATTCTCAAATCTCAACACGAAAGTTTCGGGTACCCGTTCGGATATCCGATCGGATTTCGGATTATTTCGATGTCTTTTAATTTAGTGGGTTCTCCTGTCCTGAGTCTTACACTGATGACGTGCGCTAAACTCGTGTTCATTTTAAAGTTAAAATATAACGCGGAGAAAGATTTAAGAATTACAAAGGATTTGTTGAAAAAAAAATGTATTTCGTCAACTATTGAAATGGCAAACACAAGCACCATTCACTGTAAAGTGCCGGAGGACGAGATTGTCGTCATTAGTCCAGATAACACGTCAGAAAACGAGAAAACGAACTACCGGCAGATAAGTTTTCATGATCTACCAACTTCGTTTTGAGAGTCCAAAGGGTGAAGTCGGCAAAAGAATAAAGCCAACTTCGTTTTAGCCAATCTAACATGCAGTGAATCGATTACTCCAATAACACGAAATTGACTTTTAGGATCAACCGTTAGCGCATCAATGTGTTTGAAATCCTGGTGGAAATACAACACGCACTGAATTATTCTTTATTGCGAAAGGCGGAACGACTGAGCTATACAATTGTCATTGGTGTCTGTCTGTCTGTGTGTCTGTCTGTCCGTGCTCTAGCGGTCGCATTTCAGATCTGATTCACTTCAAACTTGGC
>JAQGCA010003352.1:0-11966 GCA_034698945.1 Protaphorura quadriocellata | reverse complement strand
TGTTTGTTTGTTTGTATTCAATTTAAGTCATTATACAAATATTGCCCACAATATATCTGAAGTCACATTGATTTATCGGCAGGTGCCTGGAATTCCGACCATAAAAAATAAGTCGATATATATACGACACATACATAAATTACAGCAAAGTATTGTACTAATTAGAACGGTGGGAAACTCAACAACATAATTTGACGTAGGATTCTCGAGATATAAGAAATTAACAAACTCAGGCCGGCATTGTGAATTTTATGCGTAATATAAGAATATAAGAATCTCAGTTTGCACTGTCGTCAACATTCGCTCCGGTTTTTCCAACACCATAGAGATAAAGCTTATCTAAGACTTTGGTCAATAAGTATTCGGTTATTGAGTTCATTCAAATCGGATGTAAATTACACATTAGAGTCATTTTATGTCTCCCACTCCCAGCACAATCGTATGAACAAAAGTAAAATTTAAGTCCTCGTTTCAACAAACGTGAACTCATTTTGCTTTTAATATTCAGGTTTTATCAGTTTTTTCTACATTCTTAGTCACAAGGGCAAGTGACGTCAAATCGACAGTGACCCCCTTTCGATTAACCAGATTCTTGGTCAGAACTTTAAGTTATAGTTTAAGTTATAAAGCGCGGCCCAATTTATCGTCGCCCGTCTTTGTTTTTCGCGTCGGCCGGGCACATACCATGTATTTACAATCCAACATTGTGCGCGACGCGCGACGGGACAGTTGCCGTGTCCCAGATTCAGATAAAGAAAAATGTCGAAATAAAAGCCACTCTTAATAATTTGATCGTACCTTTTGGAATAATAAGGAAATATGCACCACTTCTCCACATACATTAAAACATTTCGCAATTTAGTAAATCAAAAAGAAGCATTTCGTAGCATTTTTAAATCGGTATCGGTATGTGGTAAAGGGTGAATTTTTCTTTGTTACATTGTTTGTACAGCATGCAACAGTATAATTTAATAAATTGCATGAATAAACATCACATGCATGTGGTTTACAATTTGTAATTTTTAGTGTATTACTTTTTGATGCACAATTCTTGCACGGCAAGATTAGGAATCTTGCACCTATACAATCTGCACAACTAGTGCAGAGAATCTAATCATTTTATTTTTTGTAAATAAAGTAATAGAATTAGCATGTGGACATAACGAGCGGAGAATCACTAGAACGTAATTAATTTGTTCTCAGTTCTGAGTCTGTGTTCAATCATGCCTGGACTAAACTCAGGAAGTACTCTTTTTTTTTCGTTGACATTCATTTCAATAAATTGAAAAATATTATTGTTGAGTCAATTTTAATGATACTACAGTATCGCAGAGCATCGGAAAGGTACTCTGGTACGCCTAGGGTTATTATTTGTCTTGATTGTTTATTTATTTTATTTTCATTTGAACATTAGAACATGAATTCAACTAATTATCTTGACAATAAAATTTTATTAAATATTTTTTGATTAAGTTTATTCTTTGTTTGCGTGGTTTATAATGGCATGGACTAGGAACTGTTAATAATGTACAAAAGTAGCTGTAGCGTTGGTCTCGTTGTTGTTGTCTTTGTTGTTTGTTTTGGCATGCTTGCACATGTGGCACTTGCATTTTGGTTGACAGAACAAGTTGGGAGTTCGACTGCAACCAAATCTGAGTTTATGCCTTCACCAGAAGCTCTCACCAACAATCATATCGATGACAGTTCCAAGAGAAGGGATAGCAAGTATGATGACATCTGCCTTACGAAAGGATGTGTTCTTTCAGGTAAATCCCGGAAATGAAAATAATTACCAATTCTATGCCACTCTAGATATGATACCCTGGTCTATGAATTAGGAAAGATTTAGAGGCCTGGTCATTGTGTAAAGTTTGGTAGTTGCATTAGAATCACCCCTTAAGATCACCTGAGAAGATTACTGAGCAAAACAATTATTTCTTCCTGAAATCTAGAAATCTAGAATAGATTTTGGAATCTTAAACCTAAGGCGAGAAATAGTTATATGGAGAACTATCATGTATTCACTTACAAAAATGAGGGCCGGCAACAAACAATCAGAAATTAGTGCGTCTTGATTTCCCGTCTTCAAGGTTCTTCAAGGTTCTTTTATTCACAATCAATGTATTCCATTTCTCACAACAATCAGAGTAAATCAAATTGATCCATCGGTCTATTATTTCGCTCATAATTTCTCAGTTAAACTTCGACCTAATTCTTTCTGATTAGTATTTCGAAATTATGCAGCTGATAAGTGGTGCTATTGCGTAATTTTAATATAACTTAAATAAGTTAATTATTTTAAGGATTGGTTGGATAATTTAAATTTTAAATGTGTGTATAGCCTCAGCCCTCATCGAGAACATGGATGAGAGCGTGGATCCTTGTGACAACTTTTACGATTTTGCTTGTGGAGGTTTTGTCCAAAAGACGGTCATTCCTGATGACAAGGTATAACAAATTATAAAAAAGTATAATACCAATTAAATAATTTTCCAGAGAATGACAAACCAACCCATGTACTCCGAACAAATTTATTAATCAAACAACAAGTACCGGAATAATTTGTGACAGGTTAAAATGAACACATAATTCCTCAAGTACTACTCCACAAAACGTTTAGCTTCGGGGTACATAGGAAATATTGGGTCAATGTTTATAGTGTCAGGTAGCGGACCAGTGACAACAAAATTAGGTCTTTTGCCGAACAATGTAATAGACGCAATTCGAATTGCTTGACGATACGCAGGTGTTTGTTGTTGAATATTCACATTGGTATTCAGAAGTTTGGTTGAAATGGCTTGGTCATTCATTGAGACACATCCTCCTGTGTTCAGAACTGCAGCAAAAATCGTAGCACTTTCAACCTGGTCTTGTTCTTCTTCTGATCCAATGTGGTATAAAATACCAATGTTAATTTCGACGTCTGGATTATTCTTTATGAAGATTCCAAGTGCTGTGCTGTCATTCCCACTTTGTTTATGACACCTTGCTAAAATCGGAGCTATCGAACAAGGCTTTCGATTTATTCCAAGGTATAGGTTGAGAATGGAATCTTTTTGGGTGTTTCTACAAGGATAATTACTCGTATTAATATACTTTAAATCCACGATCATTCATGCCTTGACGAATGCTAAT
Organism: Protaphorura quadriocellata; assembly: GCA_034698945.1. Classification (NCBI taxonomy): domain Eukaryota; kingdom Metazoa; phylum Arthropoda; class Collembola; order Poduromorpha; family Onychiuridae; genus Protaphorura; species Protaphorura quadriocellata. The sequence goes on along the minus strand of JAQGCA010003352.1, from coordinate 8,831 downwards.
TTTCAACCAAATCTAACGTGATATTATTAAATTGATAATTGAATGATAATGATAATGACTCACCAGTTCCATGTGTCTAAGGAGTTCGTTCTCGGTTTTGTAACTTTTATCACATTTCTCACATGTGAATTCTACTTTCTTCTGGTGATTCTGGAAATAATATTGTATTATTAATGGAATGTCAATCGTATTTCTATTCTTTCAATTCGGATATCGAGTTAAGACCCAGTCGACCAAAATCCGACGTCAAAGATTTGAAAAACTTAAAGGGTACTTAAACGTAATTTTTTGCACAATAAACGAATGAATTTTCCAAAACGGGCTCCTATAACACTTTTCTAAACTAATTGTTCGAAATTTCAAACCTTTACTTTGTTACACTCTGTAAATGTACATCTGTATGGTTTTATTTTTTTTGCCAATTCAGTTGAGTTGGCGTCGACTTCCTCCGGTGGTTCTTCATTTCTCCCGACTGTTAAAGTTGATGGGGTTGTTGGAGTTGTCACATCACGTTTTAAATAATTTTCTATAGTATTTTGTTTTGACATTGTTGTGAGTTAAACCGAAGGTCAAAATGAAATGGAGGAAGGAAGACGACGATGGAGACGCGTCGTCGTGTGAGTGAAACAAAGCTAAGGAGCGGATGGAGACGCTTCTGTTCTGTCTTTGTTCTATCACGCTATATTACTTTCGCATGGTGCAGATGGCGTCCTATTTCAATCATTCAAGCAACCGGCAACGTTATATTCAATACGACATGAAATAAATTCATTATAATTTTATAGACACAAATGACGACGTTCGGAATGTTGAATGACAAGCTGGATGAGCAGGTCAGGATACTCGTTGAGGAAGCGCCCAAGGCAGATGAGGTATTTTGATATTTCCATCGATTTTTGCGGTTAAGAATCGGTTAGGCGCCTACCATTGCTTGGGTTATTAGATTCAACCCTGATCGACAAGCTGAAATTGAACAAGCAATTCAAGACAATATGGATTCAATCGAAGATTTCATGAAAGATATGACATCGAAATCAGTGATATGATTGAAGGCCAACTCAAACCTGAGCTTTCGACCCCCCTCCCAAATGCAAAAAACGAGATTCTTAATTTGAAGTGCGCGTTATTAGATTAAAAAATTATAAATCAATTAATTTATAATTCAATTTCAGGTTCCACCATTTCGACTTGCCAAAAACTTGTACCAGTCTTGCATGAACAAGAGTAAGTCTTTGTCATCCTACATATCTAACCAATTATCTTTCATTTCCCTACTTATTCCTATCTCTAAATCAAATTTTAAACTCAAGATTCAGGAACAGGATATTCATCCAACTCAATTTCCGAATTTTGAGTTTGATTCCCATTACGTCCCGGATCACAATTTAAAGCACTGCACTGTAATGACAATTCTTAGAAAATGAGGGAAAGAATGACATTTGGGGCTAGCTGGAAATATTTAACAAAATAATTAAATTGTAGCACAGTTTTCATCTAAATTCTGGGTGTAACAAAAAAAGATATATTGACACGACCTCGCTAGTGCTGGAGAGCGGTTCTCTTTACTCTGAGGATATCAGGGTTACGAATTACGTTGTGCGGAAGAACAATGGATTACGTATTGCCAATCATACAGAGGAAGGAAGGAATGCATTACTTTGTATCTGTCATTTATACATGAATCAATTCGCTGCTTCCTTACATAATTTGCATTAAATTAAAAGAAACCTGAAATCTTGCTTGTACGAAGTACACATTGATTTTGTTTGCATTTATGTATAATATTCTCTGAGTGATCGCCAAGTCCACGTCTCGTCTCGATGTTTATTACGGACGAAGAGAACACCAGTGCAGTGAATGAACTCAATTAAATTTGCAAAGGAATGAAGGGGTTAAATGTCTGTAAACTCGGAAATCAATCAAAATTAAGAAACAGTGGGAAGGGATGCGGACGGGGACGGACTAACGAGTTTAGCGCTTAACCTGTTGCTTTGCTTCTTTTGCTTCCTGAAAGTGAAAACAGGATTGATAAGTTGAAAACAACTACAAGGCGGAAAACACTGTACTGTGCTGCATACTGACTGCGATCCCGTCAATTAAATTATTGTGTGCATGACACCGGTCTTTTGGGTATCTTTAGTTTGCGTCTGTGGATTCTTGCCACTGAAATTGTATTGGAGTATCCAATTTTATGAAAAATGACACCATATGTTTTAAATATCCTGACTTCGAATATAATAGGTTTAATTGAGAGCAAAGGATTGGATCCGATGCATGACATTCTGAAGAAATTAGGAGGATGGCCTGTGCTCGAAGGTGACAAGTGGGATCCCTCCTCATTCACATGGAAAGAATCTGTCTATCGATTCCGTCAATTGGGTTATTCCGTTGACTATTTCCTTGACTTCTCTGTCACGACCGACGTCAAAAATTCAACTCATAGAGTCATTGATGTAAGTTCAAATTAAAATAATAAACTTACAAAGTTGTAGCCCCAGCGGCTGTACCAATTTTGTATCTCAGAGGTTAGGTGGGTGCAATGCGTTTCGAGTTTAAAATATTTGTTGCATCAGAAAGAACAGATTCGGATTGAAAATGCGCAACTTTGGACCAAAATGTATTACAAGTGTGTTAGGATCCTTTTAGCTACCAAATAAATGACTAGCTCGTTAAATTAAATACTTTGAAACGAATTTAATTCTGCTATTTCTGCTTAATTTGTGAGCAGATTGATCAACCTGCCCTGGGTTTGAGTCGGGAATACTTGATGAAAGGATTAGATGAGCATGAAGTGAAGGCTTATCAGAAATATCAAGTGGACTTGGCTGTTTTATTGGGAGCTGATCGTGCAGTTGCTGAGAAAGAAATGAAAGAAGCTCTTGAGTTTGAACGTCAACTTGCTAACGTACGTAATTTTAAAAATAATTTGAACATTTAAGATTCTCGCTGCTACGTTTGATTGAAAATCGTTTTAACCGTTGACCTTTCTTAATAGTTTTCCTTGCCTAGAGAAGAACGTCGTAATGTAACGAAATTGTATAATCCTATGACAATTGAAGAACTTCAATCAAAGTTTCAATCCATACCTTGGGCAGAGTACATCAATACACTTTTACCTCCAAAAGTAAGATATAGTAGAAAGATAATTTTACATCCGCGTGACTAGTTTAACCAATTACATTTGTAATTATTTAACTTTAGGTTAAAGTGGGGAATGATGAAATTGTGATTGTAACAGTACCATCTTACATTTCAAAATTTGAGAAACTTGTGTCCGAGACAAATAAGCGGTGAGAGGAATCATTATGTTACTTCTACTGTAGTAGTAGATGTTCTAATTAGCCCGTAAAAATTAAGCGGCATGTATGTAATGTATGCTGATTTTTAATAGGTAATTGTTGGACTAAATGTTAATTTTGTTTATTGTTTCTCTTAACTAATTAGTGTTCAAGCTAATTATGTCATGTGGAGAGCGGCCGCTGCCTCAGTAAGTTACATGAATGAAGCTGCGCGTAAACTTCAATTGGACTACACAACGGCCCTTACGGGGAAAGGTGAACGAGAGCCAAGATGGAAGGAATGTGTGGGTGTAGTCTCAGCTAGGTAAATTATAAATGCCTGATTAATGAACTAATTAATTACCCGACCGTTTACAGAGTTGAGGTTCAACGAGTCCAATTTTTTTAATATTGTGCTTTAACTGCTCTTTGCCAGAAAGAAAATGTAAGAACTTCAATGCTACGCGAACAAATCTCAAGTCTCCCATGCCCCATTTACAATTGGAATAAAACCTATGCCTCACTTTGCCCCATGCGAAACTGGATTTATTAGAATGCAATCACCTCTCACTTTGCCAGATTGACACCGGAATTCGCGTTAGGTCTCAGTTAGCCCAATTAAGGCTCGATACAATTAAAGCAGAATTCCACACTTCAGTCCAAACTATTTGCAGACAAAATGAGAAAATTTGCTATTCTGGTCTCAATATTGTTACGGCTAGGATGCCCAAGGAACATTTCTATACTTGTCTCGCGAAGAAATCTTCATTACCAGAAAGAAGCGACACATATTTTGGCACTACTCCGCGACGCCCCGGTTCTATCACTAATCTTATCTCTATCTCCCGTTGGGGGAATTGGGCATTTTATTTTCCCGTACAACATAGTTTATGAATTTACGATGTAAAATTAATCTTGCTCTTGTTTATCTTTGAACCCGAATAGTTTGGCGAATGCGATCGGAGCTCTCTACGTCCGTCGTCATTTTAAAGAAGAGGCTAGAAACACTGCTTTGGAGATGGTGGGTGACATTCGAAAAACGTTCCTTGACTTTCTGACCGAAATTGACTGGATGGATAAAACAACCAAGTGCGTATATATATGAGAGTTGTTTATTTATTTCTCTTGACAACAGACAAGATTTTGATCCGCTATATATGGTCGCCTGGAGTCTCGAGGGCTCCATTTATTCGGTAATTTATGTCATGTTCTCCATTTGAGTGACATTTCTTTTTGTCCCTCAGGGAACGAGCTTACGACAAGGCTAGTGGAATGGAGTCACACATTGGGTATTGAGTTCTATGAAATTTTATTCTATCGTCTAAAAGATACTATGAATACATATATATGTATAATAATATATATATGTGATATATAAATACTCCTTGTTTTTTAGGTATCCAAAAGAACTCCTCAACGACACAAAACTCACCGAACTTTACTCAGGAGTAAGTTCAAGTTAAAATGACCAACCAAATCACGATTTGAGTTTAGACGACTCGACTACACTGTATTTATTTGCGATTATACTTTTCTTGACTCATTCATCATTCAATGTTACAATTTTTATACAGTTGGAAATGGGAAATCAAAGTTACCTGGAAAATGTACTCAACTTGACTACATTTGGAACAGATTATGCCTACAACAAACTGAGAGAAATTGTTAACAAAACGGACTGGATTTCTCATGGGCGTCCTGCGGTTGTCAATGCATTCTACGCACCACTCGAAAATTCTATTCGTAAATACAAAGTTACAATAAACCCATTTTCATCCTTCCTCGAATTCGAAGTTAGAAAAAAATTGTTCTGAATTTAACAGAGTTCCCAGCCGGTATTTTACAAGGGATCTTCTTCGACAGTGAACGACCACGGTACATGAATTATGGAGCAATCGGTTGGGTTATTGGACATGAAATTACCCACGGGTTTGATGATCAGGTATGCTCTAATATCTTCTAAATTTTTGAAATTACATTGCTACGGTTTATATGAATACATGTTTATTAATTTTAGGGACGACAATTTGACAAAGACGGCAATCTGTATGACTGGTGGGAGCCAACAACAAAGGACTCTTATTTGAGAAGAACTCAATGTGTGATTTGGCAATATGGCAATTACACAGTACCTGAAGTTGGAATTAAGGTACACTGTCATTGAGAAATCTGCGTTGGGGTGGGTGATGATAATATAAGGCAAAAATGTTGAAAACTTTGAATTTCCTTTCAGTTAAATGGAATCAATACACAAGGAGAAAATATTGCCGATAACGGTGGAATCAAAGAAGCTTATCAAGCCTACCAATCTTGGGTACAAAGGAATGGACAACCCGAATTGGTACGTGAATAAAAACTAAAGATTAATTAATAGGTGAAATAACAATTGTTTCCTGATTAATTATTAATTTCAATTTTCAGCTCTTGCCAGGATTGAACTACACTCAAAATCAGTTATTTTGGATTAGTGCTGCTAATGTTTGGTGTAACAAGTACAGGCCAGAGTCATTGAAACTAAGGATTTTGACAGGAGTCCATTCTCCGGGAGAATTCCGCGTCCGAGGGCCTTTCTCAAATATGAAAAGTTTTAGCGATGATTTTAATTGTAAAGCTGGTTCAAAAATGAATCCAGTGGACAAGTGTTACGTTTGGTAGACAAAAAGTTAAAGGTCAAGATCATCTATAGCTCGAAGACTCAAGCCAAGCCATGCTCATAGTAATTAGCAAGGCAAACGCAGAGTTAACTTATTTTTTAAAGTTCATAATAAAACATAATTTAAACCTATGTATTGAGTCATCCGATTTAAAAAAAAGAGTTCAACTTTTTTAAATTCAAACGCAATTAAAAGAAAGAATGCACTATACTATTACAAGTGCAATAATTAAGATGCGACGGCGCACGTCCTTGTGTGCGTGTGTTACGAATAGCTCATGTCCATTCTTCACGTAACTTAACATACCGCCAACATTTAAAAATAAGCACAGCCGTATGTTATGTTTGTGGAACAATGTACACGAACACAATATTGTGTAATTTCTAGTTATCTTTTAGACTGTCAAGATGAAAAAACGAGGGTACTAGTTTAAGGTATTTTAGAGCTCTAAATTTAATTATAATCACCATACAATTAGAAATTATATAATTCTAAAAATATTTATAATAACTGTAGTTCCCTTGACTTTGATGTCAGTCAGAGCCCCCCCCCCTCTACCATTGTATTGTAATTGTGCATAATGGAAGAGCAGCGTTATACAGGGCAGGTATGTATTACAAAACGAAACACATTGAGTACCTTATTATTTCATTTCCATTGTTCATTGTTCTTCGCATGGGGTTTTGTTCTATGAAAAATGTTAAGGCAGCTGAGGGTTTATGGCATGACTGAATAAGCTTTAAAGTTAAAGTTTTAGGCAAGTTGACGACAAAAGTATTTGAGTATTACCTACTTACTTGAAATGAATTTTAGTCTAGTTTTAGTTTAATAGGAGAAATAATTATTCAATTAAGTATACCAAACTAATAATGTGTATGTTTGTCGTGTGGTCAGGATCAAAAATAATGTAATGTAGTGTACAGATGTACAATCAGAGAATTTCAAATGTGCTGCACGTTGGCGTCTTTTATGATGCAATCCCGCCGCACACTTAAAAAATTGTAGTGTAATATACCTCTGTGGAACATGCGCGCACGCATAACCCTTACACTTGTAAGTGCGCTTGCAAGCTAATAACGGTTTGATCCACTCTAAGTGTCAATCTCCAGTGCCAATCCACATTAGAAATTATAAAAAAACATTACAACATGATTATTATGATACGCGCGAATAAACTCAAGTTTTATTACCCAATTCTTCTTGGATTGTCAATGCATTCTTTTCAAATTTTCATGGGTCCCACAAAAATTAGCAGGTTTCACTATCACTAGAAATATAATATGTATACATTTGAATCAACATAATTGTAATTTAAATATCTTTGGAGGGAAAACTAGCGAGAAAACTACTGTGATGTGTACGTCCACCTGACCTTGACCTTGGTTGACGTTGGGAACTTAGGAAGTATACAGAACTCACGGATTACTACTGAATCACCAATATCGCGGTGAGTTGTTAGTTCAACGTCTCGTTTTGTCCAATTCTTCTACAATTGCTTGAAGTCGAAGCTTAGATTTTTTATTTCCTTGCCAAGCACAATTTACCAAGGCAGTCAATTGCTTCCCAGTGTATTCCTAAAATAATAATAGGCCATGAGTATTTAAGTAAAACTAACTAGCACAAGGAACCCACCCCACACAAAAGTAAAACTAAGATCAGACTAACAATGGAACCACGCGAGGTGTATCCGTGGGTTTGCATCCAAATTGCTCGGGAATGATATTTCTAGAATCCTGACACTCGAAATGGATTTGACCTGTGCGGTCTTGAAGATCCGAGCGCACGCGGCAGCCACCTAAGTGTCGCGCCCGTTAGCACTTGGGAGAAACCAGCGTTAAAAAAAAACACCGCGAAAAGTCGGCCTTCTTAACTGCTATACTTTATTAATTAATAAAGCTACGTGCTACAGGGCCCGACACTTAGCCGCGTCATCGGATCCACAAGATCGCACAGGTCATATATTGTCAGGATTGTAAAAATAGCATTCCCGAGCAATTTGGATGCAAACTCACGGATAAACCTCGCGTGGTTCCATTGTAAGACTTTCAGAATTGGATTATGAAGGTTTTGTCGGCATTAAAATTATTTCGTGATTTCTACGCATTGTCCCTTCTCCGGACCAACAATAGATTATTCATGGAAGGACATGGTTGAATTGTTAACAAATTTCTAGCTGCAGGTCAAAATTTTAGCCAAATCTAATCGGCCATACAATTAAAAAAGTGTATGTAAGTCTAAAGAATCCAATAGTAATCAAAAATTAATAAGGTTCCGTACAATTGTCAAAAATATTGATTACTATTATTTTAAAATTAGCACGCGAAGTTAATTATCAGAGAACGACACAGGTGAAACTACATGGATCGAACGGCGATGGGCTTATTTATATAAGGAAAAGCATTTCTTGTTAGAAAAGAATTCTTACAGAATGAGATTGGATCCACTCTTCCATAATATCATGGGGCATGTAGTAGGCCTTGACATAATTTTCAACAAACTCTCGATCTGGTAATCCTTTCAAACTCACTGGTGAAATTTTTTCTACTTTGGAGAAATACTGCATAAAATCTAATTGCATTAACCCTCGTCCACCATTTGAGCACTTCTTCGCATTTGAAAACCTGTAAATTAAATAAACAAATAATTAGACATAAAATACAAATACGGATTCCAAATATGGGTAAAAATACATTACTTTAAAAAAAAACATTTTCCTTATGTTTTAAGCAAAACTCTATATTGTGGGGGCTCACTTCCGAAGCTGCAAATAATTTAGACCTTTGTGCACGGAGATGAATGAGCTTTTAGGAAAGATCTTGCACTACAGGGGTGGGCAGATCTATGAGTCCAGTTTACGAACGCCTAAGTCTCGCGCAGTTTGAGTGAGAGAATTTTGAAA
>JAQGCA010003351.1:0-11969 GCA_034698945.1 Protaphorura quadriocellata | reverse complement strand
ACGGTGACCACGTTGTCAAAATGTTGCTGAATTTTTGACAAGCGATTGAATTCAGAGTCATCCCTCTCAATTTTTAAATCTAATGTCGTCAAAACATCACTCGCCTCACTCCCGATATTCACATTTCTGTCGTAGATGATAAGTTGACCCGAACCCGGGTCACCTTTCCTCGCTGCCCTTCCAAATGCTTGTTGTTCGACTCGAATATTATTTGGTAAGAAAGTGAGACAAACATGGAGTCCACCGTATTTCTTCAAGTCCTTGGATATTTTGATATCTGTCCCTCTACCGGCCAAGTTGGTGGATATGATTATTTTCCCAGGCTCCAATTCTTGGTTCCCGCTGGTGATTTCAAATTCTTCGTAGCTCCTTTTGTACACGTATGTGTTCAGAGAGGTCGGGAATCCAGAGTTGATAAATTCCGCATCCTTCACACTCTCACAGATTATTAAAACCGAACGGTGTTCGGATCCGCTCTTGTTCATTGCGCTTTTCACAATTCTGTCCCTCCATTTTAATCGGTCATTGAACAATTCCGGAACATCTTGCGTAAATCGTTTCTTTTGAGACAGTGGGATGTTGAGGAAATTAATATTGTAAATATTTTTTAAAACATTTCGTTCCACTTGAGATCCCAGTGTTCCCGTGAGTCCGGAAATGGTTTTGTAGCATTTGAAATAACTTACGTTGGAAATGAAAATTGCTTTTAAACTCGGGACGCTCACTTTGCACTCATGTTTCATTTGGAGGAATTGATGAAGGGCTTCATTCCATTGTGATTGGTTTTGATCCACTCCTGTGTCCCGGTCCAAAATAATCACCTATTCGAATTAAATATTAATTATTGGATCAAATAATGTAATTAGAATAATTAATACCCTAGGATTTCTGTCCAACGTTGAGAAGCTTCTTTGCGGTACGTCCACAATGTATTCACGCCCTTGGGACAACAACATGGCTTGAATGGCGGAACTGATCCAGGAATCAAGATGCAAAGCAACAAATGGTTTCAAATGTTCTGGAACGGCCAATGATTTTTCAGAAGAGATGTTCTTTCGAAAGAGGTACGTCAACCTCGAGGTATGCTGCTTTAAATTTTCCGGTAGGGCTGGTTCCCCTGTAATGACTCTCCCGTTAGAATCTATAACTCCATTCGTTATTAAATTTTCCCATAGAGCATCAGCGTCCGCCTCATTTACACTCTTTAATTCCGATTTCGTCACGAGGGAATAAATTTGACTTAGGATTGTGATCTTCAATTTATTCACGTCGATATCAGCTCCCCCCTGAGCAAACATGTAATTGATTTGTTTCCAAATCATAATGAAGATCGGTTCCAGGACCTCAAATCCGCCAGGTTGATGAGACAAGTACAAAACATTATCACCTTTGTCCAGGAGCATACTATCCACTTCATCTATGACGACATTGATCCCCGACATGTTCGTTCTTGCTCCCAAAATGTTTTTCTCAAAGAACTTGTTGAGGAGATAGTCTCTCTGAAAACTTCCAACGTCTCCGTAAACCACATCTTTTGCATACTCTTCCTTCCTCACCACTTCGTCTTCACTGTCAAATAGAGTGATTGAAATTTGTACACAATTTAAAGTATTTTCAAACAAAAATCTTTTAAATGTCCACTTACTAAGAGTACACGTAATTACTTCGTGATTATTCAAAGGGACAGAAATGAAATGAACGTAAATGGTGGTGCAGATTTCCACAAGTAGAAACGGCGTCGGTACTGTCCTGTAGGTTAGTACGATTTATAAAGGTAAGTGAAATCTAAACCGCGCAAAGATATGTGGCGCGAAAAATTTGATACACAGCACAAACGTTTACGTTGCAAGTCTGCAGGCTTCTACTTTTCTTGAGTTGTCTAATTATGATATGAAAGTGAAATACACAGTCGAATTTGGTAATGGATTTTCCCTCTCGTTTACACGCACCTCAGAGGGGCTAAAAGAAATTGGGGTATATCTCCAGGACGGGTGCTTGCAACGTCAACTGGGTTTGAAATCGTTCCAACCTCAAATTGGTCACACTTCGACACAAATAACCCACTCGAAAGACAAATGCGAAATCGGGGTAACTGTATTCGAAAAATTAACATTAGGACGAGCGGCAATAATCTCCCCAAGATCCAAGTGTCACAGGAAAATCCGCGGTACATGATGCACAAGGTTTTGACCTAATACAGGGCCTGAAACCCGTTCGAACATCTAAATAAGGTCTGCTTGAACCATATTGCGGGTGAAAACTTCAAATTTGCTACGACACTGCACGAGGCTTGGTTTCATATACTAGATTATAACAGAAGACGACGAATTCATTAGCGGAGAACTGCATAACCGAACCTGGGATTCGTGTTTTAGAAAGGCAAAAGGTTTGCTAAGAATTTCAGGGAGGTCGGCGGAGTGGCTGGTTGTGGTGTCGTCCCACTCTTTGAGGTCCCACTGAAGGTCATAATTCAGACTACTATACTGACTAGGTGTTAAAACTTTACTTGAAGAAAGTTCCTGAAATGTACCCTGGCGAGACACATGAAGTTATTATCCATCGCGATTCCGGTTCGTCGTGCACTTCTGTGAGAACCACGCAGTACACACACGGATTCAAAATTAAGTTGGAATGGCTTTCATCCACAAGGTGGAAATCCCCGTGTAGACCCCTGACAAGTTCGGTAGATTATATTTTTACAATGCTTAGACAACAACACAAATTCAGACGAGCGACGACTTGTGGTGTCTGAAAAATCGTGCAGCAGGAATGGAACGTATTTTTCTCAAAAAGGGTCCGAAAACTTTACGATTCATGGAAACGAAGACCACTTTCGGTTCGAAGAAAGATCGGTGCTCACATCGAGCAAAACAGAAATCAATGAAATTTCAATAAAATGAATTAGGTATAAATCGTACTGCCACTGTCCTCAATGCTGCATATAATAGTTTACCATAACTTGCAAATTTTGTGTACATTGCGGCATATTTGTAATGTTGCATTTGAAAGTTTCCTGGACTTGTTTTCACCGACAATACGAGGACGCGATAAGGAGAGCCTATAGTATCACTAAGTTTCACAAAAGCAAGAGCAAGCTATCGGATTAGCTATCCCTAAACTATAAAATTACCTGGAGTTATGACCGACGGAAATCTCGAATAAATCGTAGATATCCGCATTGATCTCTGCATCCCTCTGGGCCAAAATTGAGGAACTCGTGATGACATCAGTTTTCTCTCCTTTCAGTCCTCGTATAATGCAACAAGCCAGTACAATGAGTGATTTTCCTTCCCCAGTAGCCACTTGAGCTAACGTACCTTTATCTCCCGTAAGCAAGGATGCAATTGCGACAATTTGAGTCGCTTTTAAAGAAAAATTTCTCTTTATTCTTATACCTGCATCCACCAATGGAATTAATTCGTGCAACAGCATTTGTTGGTAGTTCAGGGTTTTAAGTCGAGCCTTCAAGCTTTGTTCGGTTTCTTGAACGAGAACATTTTGGAGTAACGTAGAAACGGATTTCCCGAGCCAATTCGTCCAACTTTTCTCGTTTTGCTTCATCAGTTTTGGATATGATTTTTTACAAATTTCTTTAATTTGGTTCAAATTGTTCGCTGGAAATGACGAGTCTAAACTTTTTTCAATCAGATTCAACACGGTCCCCAAATCCCTTTGAGAGTCATCATTACTTGACATTGAATCCAAAGTCTTGGCCCATGATTCAAGAATATCTCTACGTTGAACTCCGTGAAAAATATTTTGCAAGATCTCTAATCCCTCATCAGACGGCGTCCAAATTTCATGGTAAAAATTTGACAAGCATTTCTCAAGTACGAAGGTGTTTCCATTTTTAATTTGTAGTAGTAGGTCTAGAAAGTCAGCGAAGAAATTTTCATGCTCATTCTGTAAGGAACTCGAGTAGTAAAGACATTGTGCGAAGTTTTTCGAATATGCTCCAGAATCAAACACATGGCGAAGTTGTCCAACCAGGATAAATTGCTTCAACTTGATGAACCAATTGGCCAAAGGTACATCCAATAATTCCTCAAACTCAAACGCTTCTAAGCTATCAAGGAAATGTGAGCTGGACAATTCCAAAATCTCATTCACTAACACTGCTGTAGGTGTCTCATGTCTGCTCTCACTGATTTTTGTGAGTAACACTTTGAGCATGGATTTGTCGGTTCGTTTTTTCAAAAGATTTCTCCACCTTGGAATTGAGTCGTAGCAAAGTTGATTTCCAATTAAATCCTGGATAGTCATGAGTGCCAATTCATCAATCCATTCAGTTTGTGGACATCCCAGAATTATCCATTCGAACATGGGCAGAAATTCTGGTTCAGAGCGCATGATTCCAAGGGATAATTGTGTTAGGACATAGGCGTCAATTTGACAATATTCCTGCTCGAACCTGGCTTGAAGTGCTCCCAAGACTGCATGACACTTTGACCCAATCATAACCAAAAGCAAACGAGCAGCTCCCCATTGTTCATTCTGAACTAACAATTGTTCTATTGTTTCGTCGTCAAATGAAACGGTATTGTTCGATGTTGCCATCATTGTGGTCTCAGGATACATCCACAAATTTTTAAGTTTTTCCACACTTTTTGCGTCTGCAAAATCGCAGGATTTAGCCTTTGCTAGAAAATTAGCGATAATCTTACACTCATTCCCAGCCACACATTTCTCGGAGACTCCCACGCGACAGTACTCAAAATCTTTGATTTGAATTGAATGACAAGCGGCAGAATTAGTGGGATTAAAGGAATCCAACATTTTGAGCCTATCTGAGCTCTCAGCATCATCGTACACAAACGTTTGAATGTGAATTTGGTAGAGATGAGCAAGAAGATTAAAATCTGGTGGATTGAACCCGTTATTGAGAACAAACGTTGTATACGATTTGACAAATTCAGGCGTGGAAATCAGCTTTCTAATGTTCTCACATGTCGTCCCGACATCTAACTGCTTCAAGTAGATTTTCAAATTATTCTTGAAAGTTGAGAGTTCATTCAATTCATCCCCCCCTCCATTTTTTGAGTCTAAAACGTTGAAGATGTATCTTTTTAGAATTTCTTGGAAACTTGATCTTGAAATGGTTACTGGAGGAACGATTCTCTCATGAGGCAATAATTCGAATAAGACTTTAAGGAGTGAAGCTTGTTTGAAATAATTTCGAAGAAACCATTTCCAAATTCTTTCATCTCGGATCAAATTGGTTACCATTTCTAGTTGGTCTGAAGCAGTGTTGTGGAGATCATCCCAATCGGCTTCCATAATGGATTCTGCATATAATCGCCAAAATGATCCCGCGCCATCTCTCAACTCTCTCATGAGCTTTTCCGGAAATTTTTCTTTGTAGAATTGTGAATTTTTGCACACATAGAACCCGCAAGCATTTCTGGAGCCGAACAAGGCATGCCAGATACCATCACTTGAATCGTTCACTGTTTTCTCCATAAAATAACGTTTTTTGAACGTTGGCTTAACTCTTTCCTGACTGTCCAGTTTACTTTTTGATCTCTCCAGGGCATCGATCAGGCATTTTGAAGACAGAAGATTAAGTAGACACGTATAGAGTGGATTCTTCATCAAATCTGCACAAAGTTTTGGCATTTTGTTTTGATACAGATCTAAAAGAGAAAATGATTCACGATCCATCACATTATATTTCCAGGATTCTACGATGACTCGTAGTTCTTCAAAAAACACTCCAGTTTCCTCAGAAGACAACGTCTTCTTGTCACGAACCAAATTTTCCACTCTTTTTGTCATATTATTGAAAAGTTGAACTTTTTGGCGAATTTTTGGTTTTGGCTCGACCTCTAGGGATGGGTCAATTTTTCTTCGGCGTGGTGCCGAAGGATTTCTGAATTGATTTTCATATTCACAAGTCCGACGAATCCCGGAATATCCGATTTGAGACTCACGCTCTTCTTGCAATTTTGACGCCATCTCTTGTACGTCGTTGATTTTATTGTCAGTAATGTTTGCGTTGAATTTTTGGGTCATGGCGTTATTTTGATCGAATTGCTGTTTCAGTGCCGATTCTTGAACTACGGATTTCTTCTCTGCATCAGGAACTTTGCGTCTAGAGTTTTGGACGTTTCTTTCTTGAGATGCTATGACTTGTTCTCTGGCTTTTCCTGTGTCTTCGAAATAAGCCCATTTTTGTTTGAAAGTACAGTAGAAATGTTTATCAGTGCTTAGTTCGGGTTGAGCGTAGCCTAAATATGAAAATTAGGAACATAAATTATCGTTTAATTTTAAATAATAATTGCCAGTTAATGTCGAGCTTACCTAGAGTAAAAACTTTGGCTAGCAAATTCGCGCCCTCGTTCAACCATCGGTTTGCCATGTTTTCTTCGGTGTATCGTTTCACAAAATTAATTCCACTTTCGTAGATAACCGGAGCATTTTTCCATCCGACGCTCACGCAAGGATCTGCGTAGACAAAATCCTTTCCAGGTTTTCCGTTTTTTCCATTACTGCCACTCTTTCCAGCGTCCCCATCCCTTCCTTTGTATCCATTTATTCCAACCTTAGTCACTTCTGACCCAGAATGGTCATTAGTTTTGATTACAATTTCTCCCGCGTAACCCCAAAAGCCACCACGTCCACTGCGGCCTCCAAGCCCCCCAAATCCGCCAGCTTCACCAGGTGCCCCCGTATACCATGCATGCGCTGATCTATAACCTTGAACATCTTGATGGAATCCGTACACAACATCAGCCCCAAGTTTAGATTTTCCAAAAATGTACACGTCTGCCCATAAGACACGAAGACCCATAAGTAACGGGGTACTGTCCCGCTGTATGTTTTCTTTTTCGATGGTATCAGATAAATCACGGACACTTTGAATACAAGTGTCGACAGCCTCCGTTGAATTCTCTCCGTCCCATCTGATTTCCGGGAATAATCTTTTGAATTTTTCCATAGTCATTGGCTCCATTGTCTCATCGTCTCCATTCCGTCCATTCTTTCCAGCCGCGCCATTCCCACCAGCGTGACCTTTGCCTCCTTTTCCTCCATTCGACTTGATTTCCCATAATGAAGGGTTCACAATTGTGTCGGCTATGATCAAAATATTTCCACCACTTTCCCCTGATTTCCCATCATCCCCATCTTCACCATTCTCACCAAATTCAACTCCGTTCTTTGGGGGCTTCATTATTTCCACCACGTCCTTACCAGACAAGTCCCAGCTAACAGGCTTCGTCACAATGATTTTCTTGGTACAGATTGCAAAATTTCTGCCACCCCAAACGTTTCTTTCCAGACCGAGGTTTATTATGACGACATCTGGTGTTATGACTTGGACTTCTTTGATGTCAGGTTCATTGTCTAATAAATTAATGGCTTCAGCCAAATCCAAATATGTTCCAATGATTTGGAATACGCCGTTTGGAAGTTTATTTATTTTAGGTGGCTCAGTGTACTTTTGGACGATTAATTCAAGCTTTTCACGGAAATAGTCAGACAGAACGTTATCTTCTAAAATGCTAGCTTTAATTTGTAGACCTAAAGCGACAGCTTTGAGTTCTAGACGAGAGACGATGTCAATGAGCGTCGACGCATTTATAGACTCAATATTGCTGAAAATCCGTTCAAATAAATCCTTGCTACGTCCGCTACTATGGAATACAATGTCTTGAAATATTTCCTTCTTGTGAAATTGAACAGTCGGGTTTGTCAAAAATGAAACGAATTCATTCAAAAATTCCATTTCATTTTTGAGTGAGGCACAGCGTTGGACGGCGCTCGTTATAAATGTTTTCTTCCAAAGTTTGAGTACGAACTGAATTTCCTTTTTAGATTTGACAAGTCCTGATTCTAAGATAAGTTTAAATGATTTAATGCTTTTGAAGAAAGGAGGAAAATCCTTCAGGTCAAAACAGGACTCCGCTTGACTCATTAGACGAATTAGCTCATCCGTGTTCAAATACCTAATCAGTTCAGTCGTTTCCGATACGAATCTCTTGCATAAGAACTCCATGTACTTGTATTCGACGTAATTTTCAACTCGAGAGTCGAAAAGTTCAGAATCATTTTCGTAAAAATCATTTCGGATGCTTTTGAGTACGCTCTTAATGTGTTCCCCGGAGTTGACACCAACCTGGATTTGGAGAAGTAACCGTGCATTTTCTCTTTCTGACTCCGTTTCTGACTCTGTTTTTGTCTCGTATTCGTCATTTTCATCTTCACTATCACTCTCGTCATCATGTATCCTTGTGATGTCCATAATTCTGTTGAATATAAAAAGCGAATGAAAAGCTAGACCAAGCAGGCTAGAGTCAATTACTTGAGTAATTGTAATTAATTTTGAAATTGCAAGTAGAATTACGTAATTTTAATTGCAATTAATTCCTGACAGAAATCCATCCGGTGATTTGTTTTTGAATTTAAAGTTTCAATTACTTTTAATAAAGTGAGAACCCAGGAACCTTGAATTTCGACACGTTAATTTACATAAGGGTAGTTTTTGAATTTCAAGTAATTTCAAAAATTCGCCAACAATCCAATTTGGACAGGTGCTCAAGTTACCTTAGCACTAGGGATGCCGCGAATACCGTTATTCGCGAGTTTCGCTCAAAGGGATCCACGGACGTCGCCAATATACGTTATTCACGCGGATATCCGCGAGTTATTATTGAGTGGGGTGTCTATGGAAAGCCCACGTGAAACAGATTTACATTCACATGGTCACTTTGGATGTTTAGCTGGTTTAATACTTTTGAGATTTTACGGAGATGGGGAAAGAAGTATGACGCCCGAAGGTCAGACGGACATACGGACGAACGTTGGGAGTTTATAAGTTATTTGCAAGACTGCGTCCACAATCTAATAACAGTAAATATTCCGCTCGGATTAACACTGTATTTATCTACACTTTATACTCATTTTCGAGCTACACTCACTTTTACCATTCCATATACACGCCACTCGATATTAACCCGCGGATAGCTGACGAGAATTGCGGATAACGGATATCCGCGCTATGTGGATATTTGCGGCATCCCTACTTAGCACCACCAGGGTTCAGTGGCACGGATTTCAGAATTTTGTAAAAAGGAATATCCACACTGACGTTCTCCTCCTGAGTGTTGTTCATTGAACTTCCTCTTAAAAAACTAACTCTTCAATACTCTTCCTCTTCCAACTCTTCCTCTTCAATACTAACATGAGAGTTTAGAATTTCGCAAAGTTCATTCGAACTCTAGACGTGTTAAGAGGTACGACGATGTAATGCC
This sequence comes from Protaphorura quadriocellata, assembly GCA_034698945.1. Classification (NCBI taxonomy): domain Eukaryota; kingdom Metazoa; phylum Arthropoda; class Collembola; order Poduromorpha; family Onychiuridae; genus Protaphorura; species Protaphorura quadriocellata. The sequence continues at coordinate 2,718 of JAQGCA010003351.1, read as the reverse complement.
ACAAATAGCAAATGGCCATGCGGTACTCATAACTTTGGGTGCATTTCATTCTCTCGTATATTTAATGAGAACTTGGTTCGTTCGTCAATAGTCAAAAGTTTGCTAAATTCAAGGTGACTTTTTGTTGCGCTTAGGCAGAGCTCGCCCATCCCAGTAAAGTAAAGTGTTAAAATAAATATACTACCCATCAATTCCCTTTCCGTTCAGATTTGCAACTCTTTCGCGTATAGAGATTGACTGCACTCACAAGGTAATTAGACCACACGTTACGTTAACGTTACAGGTCAATCGGTTGCTTCATGACTGTGATGTTGATATTGACCTGTGACCTCGGGGGTTGACCGCAGAGAAAAATGATGGAAGAAAAAGTTGCTTGTCTCACCGAGTGGAACAACTTTTGTAGGGGTCATTTTCGCGGGTATAAGGTGAAGGTGAGATAAAACGATTTGCTCCAAATTAGCTTTTTCTCCTCCAGAGATGCTAATTGTCAAACTTTTTCGAAGAGCTCAACCTCTGAGAACTATTATCTACGTGATAAATCCCATGCTGATATATCGGAATTCCAAGTACATGTTGAAGTGTGTTTTTAAACCGCATTTTAGTGAAGGATGAAAATTATGGCCAAACATTTCGACGGGACATTATTCTATATTACACACCCCACATATTATATAATTTTTTTTTAAATCCCTCCGCTTTGAACAGTTTTTTGTACAAGCAATTACATTTATTCAATGGCAAAATAAATATAATATGAGAGAGAATCATCAGCATCAATTGGCGTGGTTACCTTGTCAAAACTTTGAATGAATGTTTATCACACTTCCGTGTGTCCAAAGTGTGAGTTATGCGTCATTCAAGGCAACTTGTGTGATACACATACCATCAGAGTCAAGTCAAGTGTTAAAGTTGTAAAATAAATGAACTAACTATTTCCCGACGCATGGAACGGAACTGCTCCTTGGAGCTTTTCGCATTAAACTAGACTCATGGTACTGACAGTTGGAATTGAATAAAAATAAATCGATTCCGTAATGAAATTAAACAAATCCTTTTCAAATCAAATCCATTCAGAAAGGTCAAACCAGGTGTCCTGGCCTTCAGAATAAAGGATTTGTCGGCAGATAAAATTTTTGAATTTTTTAAAAATTTTCGAAAAAAATTCAAATATTGGCATGGGACATAACATGTAAATTTTTAATGAAGACGTGGTCCCCCCCTTTACCATTTTTCAAAAATTGAAGTTTGGAAATTTTTTATGCACAATCGTTCTGTTGTGTAACGGACATTTCTATAGCCCAATTCTTAAGTTTCAATAATATCAAAACAACGGTACTGAGGAATGTTGCCGCCTAAAAAATTTCCAAACTTCAATTTTTGAAAAATGGTAAAGTGGGACCACGTCTTAATTAAAAATTTACATGTTATGTCCCATGCCAAAATTGGGATTTTTTTCAAAAAGATTCAAAAAATTCAAAAATTTTATCTGCCGACAAATCCTTTATTCGGAAGGTCAGGACACCTGGTTTGACCTTTCTGAATGGTTTTTTGGATCGATTGGTTTTTATCATCAGAAAAGGTTTACTTGTTAGAAGTAATGTAATATTTGCAGATTAAAAATTCTACAATATCGGTAGAATCTAGGGTGTCATATAATTTAAAAACTACTTTTTCGCAAATTGTGTGTCCAACTTGAGCAAAACTAACTTGGGCAGAAGTAAGCTGACTTACCAAAAATAATTCTTATCCACGTCAATAAATGTAAAGTGTAATGTAATGAGGTTATTGCTTTTCTGTACTCACTGAATACGCCGTTGGATTACTGCCTAAAAATTCGATTACATTGTAAACCTTTCTAAATGGATGAATATTCGGCAAATATAAATCCAACTCAAAGAATAAACTGTTGGCTCATTTAACAAATGGATAACAATTTATACTACCGATTATCTATCGGTTGCTCTAAATCTGTGAAACCTACTTGATTTTATTTGACAATATGTCTTTCATGTGAATATTGTATAGAACTCAAATGAGGTTATGAGGTTGAGAGATACGAGCCTTAATGATAAAATGTAATCGGGTGAAGTGTGATCGGGTATGAAACTATTGTAATGTTCCTGGAAAATTAAATGAATAAGCCGACATTAATTTTTGTACACTCTGCCTCATAATTTTATGCATATTATCAAATTTGGCCTATTTCAAATTACCGACGCATACATAAATGTATTAGAAGCAGTAGAATCTGCAAATTTAAAAAGGTTTCTCTTAACAAAACTTATCCTACTATTAGCGATAGTTATTTCCAGTTTCTTCTAAAAAAAAAGAAAGTGATGATTACGTCGAAGCGGTTGGAAATATTGGGAAATAATTGCTTATTTGCTTGTCGAGAAAAGAATTAAATTTTCTGTTTACATGCACAAGTGGATCTAGTAAGCGAAAAACATAATAGCCGTCAGTCAAACGTTTGCACGTGCACCATTTCTCACAAAAGGCAGACGACAGATCTTGGTTTTCTTGAAAATAATGATTCACCCCAAGTATCGATTTTCTCTTCAAAAATATGCCTCCAATTGTTCGGCACCGCGGCGGTACATACTAAGGTTCCGATCGGGTCGGGTTGATCGGGTCGGATTTCGGGTCGGATTGATTCGGGTCGGATAATTTCTGGTTTGAAATCCGACCCGAACTTTCGGGTCGGATAATAACAGATTT
>JAQGCA010003350.1:0-11969 GCA_034698945.1 Protaphorura quadriocellata | reverse complement strand
CCATAATTTTGAGTAAAAACCAATATTTTCCATAATTTTGAGTAAAAACCAATATTTTCCATAATTTTGAGTAAAAATCAATATGTTCCATAATTTTGAGTAAAAACCAATATTTTCCATAATTTTGAGTAAAATCCAATATTCAAGCGCAAAAATGTATACGTTTCGCTTCCCTACTAAACGATTATTTTAGGAGTGACACGACTTTATTTTGACACGTCGGTAACCGATATTCTTAATTTTATTGTAGAATTGATTTTTTAATAAGCTCATTTCTTTTATATTAAAAATGGATAAGATTTGGTTTGGAGGAACTGGCAACTCTGTAGCCATGATTTCCCCGCGTTTCGCTCATGACGGTATTTTTTCGCTTATAACGGTTTCGCACATTACGGTTTCGCACATAACGGTTTGACTCATAACGGGCACACCCTCTATAATATAGCCGTTTAATTAAATGTCCATAGGTTAAATCCGAATAAAATAATATCTTTACAAATAATAAGATTTCGACCCAATTATATGAAGGATTTAAACAACACTTATTGGCGTCGATGATCTATCACATATTGTCTACCAGGGAGGATCACAGTCCAATGAAAGCTTTGGAATGAATACAATCTGCTTGAAGAAAACACAGTCATGTAAATATTGTATTCCAATATGGTAGCAAATTACTATGTGACAATCGAGGTGTCGGAAAATGAAGGGTTGAAATGACAGGTGGAAAGCAGTCTCACAGATATGGCCTTGACGGACAATAACGACAATTAAGTATTTTAGTGGAACCTGTCATAAAATTCACAGTCTTGCGGTTTTTAAGTCCTTAGATCTTTGATATAACTGTATGTGGGCTCTAATGTTCGAAATTAATTTCCTTGAGTACATCCCAGAATGCATGATACCGAAAATGGAGACACCGTTTGTTCGTAAACATAATAGGTATTTAGCTAGCTCCACCACACTTTCTTCTCATCATTCAATACAATTCTCATCACTAGCAAAATCAAAGTTGTCCACTACACATGTAGTAAGCCAAACATTTTGTTCATAGTCATTTGTTCAATTAAACCTCGGTACCAATAAAAGTCCGACTAAAGTCATTTAGTGGTTCAAAGGTCTTTGTATTGATTAGCCAGGTTCATCACAACCAGTCAAATCTAGTCGTCGTGGTCAGGCCAAACAAAAAACAAAACATTTCGAATTTAATGGTTTAAAACCCAATACCGATTCATGAAAACACTTAACAGGGGTTGTGAAAAGGTTAACCACTCAATGGCTCAGTTTATTATTTCTTCGGGTTTTTTTATATTTTTCGAATGGTCACTGTTTTCAATTAAAAGTTCTTACCCCTGAAGTCGTAAATTCCAGCGGCTCAGTGAATCGATACTAGACCCAAATTTTCCGCTTGTTTTATCCGTCACTGCTCTGAACTGTCTACTGTTGGATTCAAGGATTACCCGCCTAGTCCAGACTTGCTGAGACCGCCAATTCCTAGTCCTAGTCCCTTAGTCCTGAAGCGTCTACTTATGACCTTGCTTCCGGAATGGACAATTTAAGCCAACTCTCTGCCTAAATCTGGAAACTTCTGGAAAATTCTGTCCAACAATAACTTCTCGGCCTTCTGGACTTACACCACAAAATAACTGAATAATAACGTTTATTCAATCCGCTAAAATTATTTACAATTAATCTGTGTGTACTTTAATTTATGAATTAAAACTCAAATGTACTTTACAGAATTCCCAACAAAGGATTAGCTTGACAAGAATGCACGTGTTTCTTAGGCGAGTTTTATTACAGAACTGAACTGAAACTCTACACAGAAAGTCAGACAAAAGAATCCTCCTGACTTGGTCCACCCTACTTGGGCATGGCTTTGCTTCCCTTTTCCATTGTTAGGGTGCGCTCTGAATTTTTGATCTTGCTCGCGGACAGGGGTACCTCAGGACAACCTGTTTTTGAACGATATAACGAACACGGCATAAAAAATTATTTTATTATTTTATTATATGTGCTAAATGAAATTATTAAATATTATAATTAGGATTGACTAGTACCGTGAAAGAGATGGCGACCGATATGGGTCTTTGCCTCAGTGCGGATAGGTGTGAGTTGGGCATTATTGGAGCGTCAGCAGAAGAATATTTCTCAATTTTTAAGCAAATTGAAATTCTTACCCCGGGAATCCAGCCTATACGGCGTGGGAGTGCAGAACTCCTTGGTAGTCTTATCACGGATCAGGCGATTGAGGTAGTATTGGAATGAAAACTAGAGACTTAGAATTACTTTCTTCTCGCCTCTCCCTGCTGACTGCTCATACTGCTTTCTTTCTTTTAAGATCATCCGATTCACTCCTCGACTTATTTACTTTTTGTGGTGTACTCCAACAACTAGGAGAATAATGCCGAGTTTGGAAGCGTATGATCTAGTGCTTCGCGTTGCGCTCGAAGGGGTTCTGAATTGTCAACAAACGCCTGAGTCTTGGTTGCAGTCATCTCTTCCTGTAAAGTTTGGTGGTTTAGGTATCCGACTTGCTGTAAAAGTGGCGATTCCGTGTTTTCTCTCGTCCTTCTACAGCGCTCGGCCACTGGTTGACGCACTACTTCCTTATGGGATGCCGGCTGCTGAAGGCGCCGCCGATGAGGCCGAGGGTAGTTGGTCCTGTACGGGAGCTATTCCTTTACCCGAGCTAGCACTACGTGGAAAGCAAAGTTTTTGGGAGGGTTCGGTGATTGAAATAGCTGCGAATAGTTTGCGCCAGAAAGCTCCAACGTTGGAAGACAAGCCACGTCTTTTAGCGAGTAGTCAACCTGAACCGGGGGCGCGGCTTGGCGTTTTACCATCCCTGCAATTGGGTACTCACCTTACGGACAAATCGTTCAGGATTTCCTTCGCCCTTCGTCTGTGTGATATTTGTCAACCCCATAAATGCCCATGTGGCGCAGGCATTTCCCAAAAGGGTTTGCATGGCTTGGCTTACCGGAAGAGTGCCGGCAGATGGGCAATGACGTAATAGCTCGAGCGCTTGTATCGGCGGGGATTCCGAGTCTTGCGATCCGTTGGATGATCAGCAGAGGACGGAAGGCGCGCAGATGTATTGACATTAGTTCCATAATCCCGAGGCAAGTCCCTTGTTTGGGATTTTACATGCCGGGATACTATTGCGCCATCTTATGTAGCCGGGACTTTGGTGCGTTCGGGTTTGGCTGCTCAAAAAGGGAAGGAGGAAAAGTATAAAAGGTACGATTTTCTGCGAGACCGTTTCATTTTTGTCCCAGTTGCGGTCGAAACTACTGGCCTGTGGAGGACAGAAGGTATACGTCTCATTAGTGAGATAGAACGCAGAATTTCTCAAGCTACTGGAGAGAAACGGGCGACAACTTATCTCATTCAGAGAATAAGCATTGCGATTCAGCGAGGAAACGTTGCTGCTGTTTTGGGAACTTTGACATCTGGGGAAGGTCTGGATGAGCTATTTTATATGTAATTTTTTTGCGTGCCGTAACGTTTCTTTAATTTTTTCTTCGCCACGGGTTTTGGTGGGAACAACACAGATAGCGTAATTCCGTGATTCCCTCCTGTGGAATACCTGATTGACTTCAACAACGCTGGAGAAGAAACATGAACTAACCTGAATTTATTACCGACACGAAACCTTTTTTTTATATATTTAGAAAACCGATTTAATGTAGTTGTGGAAACTCGAGTAAAGAGACAAGAGTGTACATTCCAGCAGTTGATTACGTGGATCGTAACGTGGTTAGATCGACATTATCATTTTGTTGGTGGTGACCGTCCGTTCGTACATCCGCCAGCACTGTAGCTCCAGCAATAATTCTCTGAACTTTTTGGTACTTGACAAGCATGACCATTGGGCCATAGTTCCCGTTAAGTAGCGAGCAAAATCGAACCGCTACTAGGGGTACCTCCCTATTCAAATGTTCTCAAGATGCGGCGGTATCTTAGTCAACATGGTATTATCCAAGGAGGATAAGGACAGCTCCCGTCGAGTTCGTTAGCAAGCAAAATAGAACTACTACTTGGGGTACTTTCCTATCTAAATGGTCGTCAACATGCGGCGATATCTTAATTAATTACATTGTGTGAAGCAAATCGATTCTACAGGGTGTCTAATATGTATTGCCCCCCTACACCAGTAACCACCATAGGCCCAGACACATCTTATACATTGTTGGAAAGGTCGGCTCAAATGCTATCTCTGATATATCACTTGAGCGTTCTCTGAACATTCTGAGCCATGGTTCGACAATTTCTGAGCAAGTCGATTTTGTCTGAAAATCTCATTTTCGGCTGTTTTCAGAAGAAGTGAAATTTTGAGACAAAACCGAACTGCTTAGAAATTGTCAAACCATTTCTCAAAATTTGCAGAATGCACTTGGGAATGCGGTAGTGAAGTTCGTTTTTGGAATTTTTGGAGTTATCACCGATATTCAGACCGAAGACCGTCAAAAAGAGGCTGAAAAACGGTGAAAACTTGATTATTTCTTTACCACCGCCGGCTACGAGTGAACGCAGCGCGCTACTGCGCTCAAACGTTATGTCAGAGATAGCATTTGAGTTGATCTTTCCAACGATGTATTGGGTGTGTCTGTGCCTATTGTGGTTACTGCTGTAAGGGGGGGGGTGGCAATGCATATTTATTGTATAACTTGTATGTTATGAGAGTGGAAGCAGCTGATACAAAGCAGTGTTATCAAGCTGACTAAGCCAGCTTTGGCCCATTGTGTCCTCTCTCCGGACACGCTATTTAATATTCTGGATTTTGACACCCTTGCAAATCCATACAGAGCCTACCAGATCTAATGACAAAATTTCATTTTTACGGGCAAGAGATATTCCATCCTGTGGAACTATAAGTTCCGTAGAATCTCGTTTCATTGAAGTACACCTGACAGTCAGTTGAAAAATAAAAGGACGGACTAAAAATAAATATAAATAAATAAAAAGAAAGGAGTCCGAGTTACATAAGTAAACGCCTGTACTAGGCGCCAGACAATGCTACGAATGCAGAATCGCTGAGTCCATCCTAGGTGACGCATCCTCCTCAAGCTCATAGTTAGTTCACATGGAAATGTATATGACTGGTCATCTTCACGGCAGTTTGTTGACAACTTTAACGACATAGTAGAATCCATTAAAACAGAATTAAGTAATGACGACCAAGTTAGAATACAGAATTCTTCATATTCGACCACATTTAGGTAAACAAATCTAAATATGTTCTGCTCCTCTTATCTAGAATGAAAAATCTCGATCAATAAAATCCGAGTTATGACACAATTACGGCTCATGAGCGACGAAAGACAGACTATTATAGTTAAAGGTTACCGGTACGATTTTACTAAAAACGAATCATGTTCAATATGTAACTTACATGAAGACTCTGATGATCTCTATCATTTCTTTGTAAATTGTAAAATTACTTTAAATCTTAGTGAACATTACCTTAAGAAGCATTGTATCGGAAGTCGTAATAAGGCTAATTTTCCCAAATTTTTTTGGTTAGATGATATACAAAAACTAAGCGATATTTATGGTTACACAGTCTCCGCTCTAAGAGTTAGAGCGTTTTGCATGAACTTGTAATTTATGTTTATGAATCCGTGTCACGATAATATTGCTCGACTTAAGTATAATTGTATGGTTATTGTATTATTCAATATGTACTTCTGTGAATTTACGAGTACGGGGTATCGGGATTTTGTGTTATGGGCTAAAGCTTGTGGAACACAATAAAACCACTTTTTCATTTCATTTCTTTCTTTCCTCCTCAAGCTCTAGGCTCAGCCCGTCAATTCCTCTCTAATAATACATATTAGACACCCTGTACAATAAAAATCGATTTATTTTGGTTCTTGGGTTTTGGTTTTGTTGATTGTTTGTAGAACTTCACTGACATAACTACCGTGGCATCCGTAGCAGACTCCAATGCATAAAATTTCTAAACCTACTTTTCAACATCTTGCACAGTAATAGAATAAACCTTTTTTACCGTGATTTCTATGCTTCATGGTGACATCCGGTTCAGAGAACTTCTTATTGAAAGCTGATCAATGCGCAGCGGTATATAAATTATGTCACTACAATCTACAATGTCAGTATTCCATTGCGCAGTATGTCGACGGACGGGTACTTTGTTACCCTGATTTCATTTAATGGTCACTTGGTCACACTCAATTAACATCCGGTTCATAATAATTTCAGAAATCAGGGATATTTTATGATTTTTAAAATTTGGTCCGACAGACGAATTTAGAATTTTCATCACAGACAGAATTTTAGATTTTAGGCTCCAATTCATGCCATGACTGCAACCAAATCTCGAGTTGGTACAATTAACTTAGATTGACTGTTTCTGTTGTCCAGTCGACGCGAATGGCTACGAAAGTATGAACTAGCACTATTTGACATAACAGAAGCCAGAGTCCTAGCTCAGTCCTCCGTCCTCTTTCTCTCTCTTTCTCTCTGCCCTGCTGCTTTTCTCTTTCTCTCATTTCTCCCACTTTCCTCGAACACTTTTCTCACACTTTTCTTAAACTCTTTTCTACCTCTCTTCTTTCGCTCTTCTTTCTCCAATCTCTCTTCTCTACTTTTCCTCCAATTCTTTCCTTGACTCGTTTTCAAATCTCCCTTTCCTCTCTGTCTTCACTTAGAGCGATCCACATTCTAAGGTAGCGCTTGCGAGGTTTATTTATGCTAGGATACTCAAAACAGTCAGGATGACGTGAGCAGTGAGTCGAACACCACGGTAAATTTTACAGCGAAGTTAATGTAAAATTTGGTCCCCTGTGTTTCCTCGTCGATGAAGACAATATTTGAGGAGAGGCTTCTTTCAAATAGCCTTATGCAATTTTAATTTCAGACATTCCAATATACCTACATTTCACTTCTCTTTCCCGATACCAATTCTCATTCGCATAAGAAAGAGTTAGTTGTCCAAGTTTTGCTTAGTACTCGAGTAGCGCTGCTCAGCTCCAGATATCCTAGATACTTAAGATGCGAGGAACGGTTGCACAGTGGTTCAAAAGGTGTGAAAGTGGGAATGAGAAATTTCCCCGTCCACGTGACTGACGGGTGTGAGCAAGCGGGACCATTCATAAATGATGTGTCCGTAGACTCTTTAACCTATGCCAAACATTATTACCAGCACCACCTACACGAATCATCTCAAATCATTACGCAACAGATGAACGACACCGATTCCAGTGAAAAGAATCCTAACTTTAAAAATTAATGGAACGCATTTTTTTAAAAAGTGACTAAAAGTGACCAGTACAATCGAATCCCTATATTCAGTTCTAAAATAAAAAACGGAAAGGCATTTAAAATTCAAAGAAATGAAGTGGAGAATGAGGAAAAAAGAAAAAAAATCTTCCCTTCACCACTTGTATTCCAGCATTTTAAATTATCCAAAATTTAAAAAAATGTGTTCAGGCAATGTTTAAACAACAGAATTTTTTTAATTTGTTTGTTAGTTTCGTAATATTTGTACAAATGACGAAGACGTAAACACCAAGAATTTGATTTTTGCAATTCGAGCGTTCCCGCTTTCCCCCCTTTTGAACCACTGTATGTTGGCGGGGTGTCGTCGTCCAGTGTCATTCTTTTCCAACGTGACTTCATATTCTAGTTTACATTAAACTTGGTCTTTAAATTAGTTTTGTGGAACTATGGCTCCCGTAGTCACCCTTCTCTTGACAACCTTAGGTGGCTTAATAATAGTTGTCCGTTCGGAGAACAATCAACTGGATTTGGAACCATATCTGAACTATTTCAACAATTGTCAAGTACATTTAATATTTTTCCCGAACTTTGACTTAGAAATTGACACTCACCATCATCATATTTTCCCGCGTTTCATTTCTACAACTCAAAATGACAGTATCTTGGAAAAGGATAAACGCAATCCTCACATCAGCGAATTACGCTTTATATATTGGCACATGTACCTCTGGAAGCGTTTCCCGTTCAACTCTGATGCACGAAGTTTAAAGCACACGAGTGAATGTTTTGTACATTTGTGCCTACTGCCTCCAACTTCAGAAGTCAAATTCAACGTTCAGGGCATTTCCCCGTCGTTTAAGCTCTCGCCCTTCGAGATACAATTCAAGCAGACACTTGCCAAAATCCATTTCATCACCGAGCGGCGAATTCCGGGTGCGGCCTCTATTAACATTCGTGACCAGAAAGTCTTATTTATTGTAAAAACAATGATTGAAGCGCTCAGTGAGATTTGTTACCAGTTGTCCTCTACTCTTAGTATCCCCACCTTCAGGATACAAATTCTGTTTATATCCTGGCAGACGAAAGATGTACATGGGTACCCGCGCGACCTGGTACCAAGAAATTATTACCGATCAAGAAAAAACAGCCGATTGATTTATTTAGGAAATTTAGCAGAACTAAATTTCCACGAAATTGTAAGGCGCCACGAGTCCCTCTTTTTTCAAGGACTACAGAGTGGGAGTTTATTAATTTCAAATTCAATCGACCATCGAAGTCATAATAGTCCGAGCATAGATTCAGAGCGTAGTGATTCGCTAGAAGCCATCCTTGCCCCCATCATTTTTCAAAGTTTCTCGAACATTACTTTTAAACAATACGATTACAATCAGCTCAGCATGCCCGCGACTTTGTCACTCACACTAATTGGCAATACAAAAGAGTGCACAGACTGTACGTGCGTCATCATGACGGGATATACTAGCTATAATTACGTAACATGTGACGGGTGGGAGTCCTATGTTTCATTAAGTGCGTACCTAAATCCATACCAATCAGAAGTGTGGTACTCTGGGGCAATCACTTTTGGAATAATAATTCTTTGCTTCAAATTTATGTGGACAACAAGTCTAACTAAGAAGGAAAATTTTGCTTTCTACATTTGGTCTCATCTTCTTGAAAATGGTTTGAAAATACACAATCGACGATTATCAAAACTTCTCACCTTCAGGATTGCCGTTGGAGGAGTTTTATTAATGGTGGTTGTGTTGACGAATGCTTACAGGGGCTTGGTTGTGACTCATTTAACGGCTCCAAGGCCTGCCACGAAAATTGACACTTTGGAAAAATTGTTAGCAACAAATCACACGATTCACACTCCGCTTCACTGGAATTGGAAGCAATACATTGTGGGAACCAGTTCTGAACTTCTCGCATTGTATGGACGCAGATTATTGAATGAATTTAAGACAAATCAGTCCGAGGAATACACGGAAATATACCAAGATATCAAGCACCTGTTCTATATGTACATTTTTACAACACACTTCATATCCAAGGACTTCGACATTGAAATCTTAACAATGAAAACTGTCAGGGAGATTGCGTCACATTTTCCTGACCTTGCTGATCTTTGTGATTTGGAACCTTTTTGTTACAATGGTGGTTGCGAAAGACTGGTCAAGACATGCCGAGATCCCAGAACACCACAAGCATTATTATCCGAGTGCAATGGGACAACTTATTTGGACTCAACGAGAAACATGTACAGGTTTTTTACAAAATCTAATTGGCTAGATATACCTGAACCTAAATCATTATTTTACATGGGAAATAAGGATATATATCCAAGACCAATTTACTTAAGCTACTATAACTATATATTTAGGGACGATTATTTTCCGCTCAGAATCAAAGCACTCGTCCATTCCGGAATATTCCATAAATGGGAACATTTCATTCTGAAATTAGACGCGTCACAGTTTGATAAACTAACTCGCCACTCAAGGCAACCTAAGTCACTGTCCTTAAATTCAAACATCATTACTGTGTTTCTGATTCACGGATGTTGTGTTTGTATTTGTGGAATACAATTCTTGATAGAGAATTACGGAATTTTTATCAATTTCATTCTCACGCTCTCAAAATTCATTGTTAAATGGACCAGGAGGACATTACTACACATTACATTACTACGAGCACTACGTGCTACACTTCGTATTCTCAGTCGCAGAAAAAATGATTAGGAAATTGTGTGGAAAGCTATCGACGTATTAGCATAAAACAGAGCACTCGTGATATGATCACTTGCACAACCTTTGCAAATCTGTACTCTAAATGGCTAGCACCATTATAAAAAAAATAATATGTTACATTTATAATAAATAATGCACTTTGTGAAGTGGAGCAATGATGATGGATTTATTAACTCCGGCATTATTTTAATTCGTGATATTACCATTTCCTGAATTAATGCGGATTTGGCCAGTGCAGTTTTGAAGGTGACTCTTTTTCGTGTGTTTTTGGATGCTACTTATCGCATGACCTATATCTCCATGTCAATATATACGTATACTATTTTGTATTGATTCGCTTGGTCCGATCAAATAAACCAATTAATTTGAAATCAATCACATCGCAATCTAGCATCCAATCTGTTAATTTCTTTGATACGTTTGGAAGAAATGGTCTATAACCACTGGGATGCAGTCTTGGATTCTAATAAGTCGTGGAGTGTATTTGAATGTTTTTATGCTTATCAATCCCAACATCCCAGATCCCATTCCTGTCTGTTAATTGCAAATACAACACTACACTCGGTTTGGCATTTCATGATGAAAATTAGAACTTGGTTTATATTTCGGTTCGAAAATAAAGAAAACCTTTACAAGAATCCACTTTATATTACGTGGTCGTGTCTTGAACTCAGCCATGTATGGATGAGAAGGTCGAAAGCAGGTTTGGAGAATTTTTTCTCCGAACCTGGAGGCCACCCAAAGTATTTTTCGGTATAAGTCCTTCACAAGCATTGTTCAGCACCTCAATACCTATCCGCGTTTGTGCAATTCGTTTTCGAATCGCACGGGGGAGGGGGGGGTTGGGCCATGCTCTCGCCGCTATATCCTTTGATCACTGCCCAAAGTAGAGAAATTTCTTTTATTTATGTAAAACTCTGCCTTCCAATTGAAGGTTGCCAAAAAACACAGAATACAGCCGACTGGCCAACCTGTGTTGTTAAGATCATTAGCGATGAGGGTTCGAATGTTATGATGTATGGCATTCTTAAGAAAATTACCATGACAGCAAATGTCAAGGTCATGGAAGAGGGTTTCTCGTTGTAGTATCTGCAGCGGGTTGCATCCTTGCCTCTACCCGGAATTCCTCCGAGCAGAACGACCTCAACAATCATTTTAACACAGTTTGTCCATTCCGATGGTGGTAAACCCTCCTTGTGACCCGTTTGTTAAGCCTAGTAAGCCGCTCGCTATTTCCACGCGGAATATATTCACGTGGAAAAGTTAAGCGCACGAGTCGTCGTGGAATACATGCGCGGAATGAAAAGTGCGCGGAATACAATTATATCACGCATTTTTCGCTTTCCTGGTACGCTGCTCGCTTGGTGTGCAAGATAATTCGAATTTTAGAAATTTTTAAATTCTCGAATCATGATTGCCTTCAAATTCAGTGAAGTCATAAACGGTATAACTCTCGTTTTACTTTATCCAAGTCTATTTACATTTCTTATCGCCATTTTTAATCTGTTTTTGATCCGGTATTCTATTCTGAAGTGGAATAAACTTTAGTAAAATTCGACAAACAGTATATCACTGACACAAAGAATGTAAAATAACTTCTACTACCTACTAAATCTTTCAAACATAACAAAATGTATATGATTGAATTGTTTGTTAATATTAATCTTAAATAAAAGATAAAATTATTTAAAATTTAATTATAATGTACTATTTATAAAAGTTTTATAATATGGCTCAATGATCGTGTAAATTGTTAAAAAATTTGAAAGCGCGGTATAGAGCCAAGCCCTACATACTGTAATCACGCCACGTCGTGAAGGCCGCCCTCGATAGCTCAGGCCTAAAACTAACAACTTCTTTCAAACTGGCTAATTACAACTCAATCTTAGATACAGCTCACAGGCCAGGGTCGTAAATCCTGCCTTCTCATAAATCAAATCGAGACCAAATTCTGCCTCCTGTGTACAC
>JAQGCA010003349.1:0-11971 GCA_034698945.1 Protaphorura quadriocellata | reverse complement strand
GGTTATACTTTTAAGACGAATGCTATACATTTCGTACAATAACGATTGTTCGTCATAAAAAATTTCACGTCTAAATATCACTGAACTAATGAGTTGATGGTCCGTGAATGCGATTCGGTTTTTGGCACCCCTCACCAATAAATAAATACAATTATACAGCTGACGAAACAGTAAGTAATTTGGAGAAAGACCAGAGTGACCCTGACAGACAAATTTTGAACCAACCCTGACAATACACACAACAGACAAAGAAGTCCGAGAACAATGGAATTAAACCTTCAGCTCTGGTCCCACAACTTCGTTAAAGATTGATGTGTATTTGCCACTTAACGTCATTTCAATTGAGTAGGACTTGGGGTGTCCTCTCAATCCAGTTTGTTTGAGGAGTGCAAAATCCCCCCTTATGACGAATGCACATGTCGGCTCATCATCAACTCTGCTGTGATTTTCAAGAGAGCTTTCAACGGCTTAGATCCATTGAGGCATTATCTGCAGTACGAATAGTGTGAAACGTCAATCCTTGCATTTTCACGAAATTCGATATTCCATTCAATTCAACTCTTGATAGTACTAGCACTATTTCCCATTTCCCTCATGCACTCTCAGATAAGTTTACTGACATGTATGATTCGAATTGGACACGAATCTGAAAGATTTGGCCAATTCAAATATCATGTCCAGAAATATTAAACCTGCGTTGGTTGGTAAAATTATTTCTACGCAGGTATGGTAGATGATCTACAAATCTGCTCTTCAAAATTTGGTTCACTTATATATAGAATTAAGAATGTGACCTCTTCTACAACGCATCTCTGGAAAAACTGCAATTTCTAGTCGTAAGGACTTGATCAGTTCATTTACGTTGTCCCCATCCATAGTCAGGTGGTCGCTGGAACAGGTTTCAGTACATTATGCATCGGGATACTCTTTGTTCGAAGAAATCACACAAAAAATTCGATTAACACCCCAGATTTTTTTTCTCGTGCCCTTCTTTGAGCATGGAAAATGTTTTATGTGGCTATTCTCAAACGACACGGCCATCCTTGTTTGTGTTTGGTTGACAAAACGACGAGGACAAAAAAGTGAAAAGGGTTAGATGATTGGGGTAACTTGTTTAAAACATGTGTGTGTCTCAGCATGAGGTCGTTTTTCCAATTTCACCAGAAATATCCCGGAGATCAAGAGGTCTACCTACTGGAGCACAATTCCAGTTGCTCCACTCCTATGTTTCAAGCACCCCCTTCATCCATGCCAAGGCCAGGATAAGACTCCAGAGACTCCAGACCTGGGCAGGACAACAACTGTGACAGTCACATAGCTCTTTGGGCACTATTTCACGCGAGGGACCAGCTGGGGAAAACAATACATCTCCCCTAAATTCTCACCGTCGCTAATACATAAAGGCAGTCGAATCAGGAAGAATGGACGTTCTGAAATAAATTATTCACTCTAGGATTTGACCCTACACTATGCACTATGACCGAATATGCCTTTACGCAAGGGGAAAATAAGTCAAGTCGATTTTTTGGGCTGAGACTGGGACAGATCACCAAATACCACTGCTACTTTATTACGCCAGGGCAGGAAATAGGAAAGATTAATCGATTCACTGCTATTTGACGGTAACTATTTCTGTAGAATAGACTAGCATTGCAAAATATCTCTGGGGCGGCTACCCGTAGTAGTAGGAAAGAACTGTAGTTAAGAAAACCCTCCGCTAAAGACACTACTCAAATATTTGCCTCTGCTACCAGGATCGGAATATCACTATCTCAAAAAATATAGAACCGCTCCATAAAGTTGAAAATATAAACGTGAATATCAGGGAGATTTCAGACGCGAACAAAAGCTAAACTTTTTAAATCAATAGCAGAATTGACTATACGAAACCTAGAATTAGGAAACGCGCAGACGATAAAATTAAACATCGATTATTTTTATTTCACTTTCACTATTGGTTTTATTGTACTCCAAGGAGAGCGATTAGCCGACACGACTCATTCGATGTATCTATAAAAAGTGAAAGCACTTGCAAATTCACACCATTATAAGAATACAGGTGCAGTAATTACCCATTCCATGGAGTTCTCTCCAGCACTAAATTATTTTAATAACAGTAGAGAGTCGAGGCATGGGAACCAACTCCGCCGTAGGTCCAATCGACCATTTCATGTAGTACTTCCTACAACCTGTCATTCACTCCGATTCCTATGAAGTAAAACTGTGTAGAGTGTAGACAGGACTGTAACTGTAAGTCTAAGTGTGTACAAATTGACTGAGCAAGAAAGAGAAAATTATATCAATCATTTAGGTACTTGGATAAAGTTTTTTATTTTTTTTATGGCAGCAATTTTATCGAGTTGGGATCACCGAATGCACCAAATCCAACTGTGATGATTTCCTCCCTGGAGACAGCAGCAGCAGGAAGAAACACTAAGTCCGAAAAAAGAAAGTCGAAAAGTTGGTCTTACGTAGCCAGTCTATCACTATACCCGGGCTTAAAGGCTATTTTTATATTCCTGCCTGCTTCTATACAGTTTGACCCTGAATCGAAATTCAAGAGCAAAATTTTCCGACCGAAAATATCTTTGATTCAGTTCAGTTCAGTTTTATTAAAGTGACAACATAGAAAAATCCAATTCACAACAAATTGAAATCAGCACGAAGCTGCTCTCCCTCTAGAGTCACATATTAATATAACTAAATTCGATTATTCGATCAACTCTTCGAAAATTCGATCAACTAAATCGAAGATTCGTTGTCTTTTCTTCAAAATAGTAAACAAATTCGTGTCAACCTGCAGCGATTGATTTTTTTTCTACGATTTGAAAATTTGTTTTATTTATTGTAAGTTCAAACATTGAGCGCTGCACTTGGGTTGTCTTACATTACAGACGCTTTATTACATTTACTTCCAAGGAAGAAATACCAAAAAGCTTGGACGATGCATTCAATAACTGCAGTCGATGTTTTAAACATTTTGTTGGTTCTTCTTTAAGTTAGTGTTTTAATTCCCCCTCAGTTGACTCGAAATCCGAGTAAAAAAACAAGAAGTCAGGTTCACGCCTCTGAAAAAAGAAAGATTGATGTGAGAAGATGCGGCGGGTTCCCTCATTTTCTCCCCACTTTCTCATGCTAATCACAAGCGGATGAAGAATGTGATTTATGGTTTAACTGTTTACATTTCATCTTATCTCTTATCACAAAACTTCTTCCTTGAACTCGTTTCAGTACCACAGCCACAAGTACTGCGTAAACTTCTGAATCCTGACTCCGAAAAAACTGAAATAGATACTTTGTACAGGATGGTTCATAGATATTTGACTCCATCTACAGTTGAACTAGTGAGAGTTGTAGAAAGTTATACAATCGGTAAATTTTATGAAGGACGACTCAACAAACTACACACTACATATTATGTTTTAAAATTCAATGTGTGCAGCAGCGATGACAAGCACTTTGGTGAAAATGCATGAATACATATACTATAAAAGCGGGAAGATCGTGCGATACTTGACCAACACAAGGCCCAAGAATAAAAATATGTAAAATCCGAGGATCTCATATCTTATTTTCTTAGATATAAAGTTGAACAATATATGAGGTCAGTTTGGTAAAAAATTAAGTTTTGAGAGAAATACGTTTCC
The DNA here is from genome assembly GCA_034698945.1 of Protaphorura quadriocellata. NCBI lineage: Eukaryota > Metazoa > Arthropoda > Collembola > Poduromorpha > Onychiuridae > Protaphorura > Protaphorura quadriocellata. Next base: position 8,324 of record JAQGCA010003349.1, on the reverse strand, counting down.
AAGAAAGTCAGGAATTCTAAATTCTATTTAAAAGTTATGTCAACTTCCACAAAACCAGTTCTATAAAACCAGTTCTAAATGTCTCACAAATAAATTACTGATTGATTTCATATTTTAGGTTAAGCTTCCGGGAAATGTTCTCCTCAATAAATCGCAAAATTTTCGACAATTTTTGTGGATTGACATACAATTTCAAGAATTCATTTTGGGGTGATTTGTATGATGGTAATGGTTTCGCGGATCTAAGCTTTCCTGGTATGCGTGTGGTCGCTTTCAATACACCACCCTGTACTTGCAAAACTCTTTGAACCGCTAAATTCTTTTGGTAAGAATTTATACCTCGGATCGGTTGACTTGACTATCGCTGGTGGTGTGACAGCGGTTGACGACGATGACGACGACAACGACGGGTTTTTGTATCGCGAGAGTGCGTGAAGTCGACGAGATATTGGGGAAGGCAAAGTTCGTGTGTACATTTAAGGTCAATATTTTCCCACTCTTCTCCAATGTTTGCTTTCCTTTCCCAAGATATTTCATTCTATTCTTTATTTATTTTTCCTACCCTTCCTTCCCACACTCCTTGACATGCCTGACTGACAAATCTTTCAAATATGTCACTTTCTACATTCCGTTCATTCGTTGTTTCAAAAAACCACACTGAACGACATGTCATAACTATATCAATGGCTCATAAATATAGGCATATCCCAAGTGTCACACCTGATTAAAAGCAACACATCACACTCTCCGAAGGTGGTATCGGGGATTCTTGGCCAAGCCAGATGACTTTACCACTCCGGATCAGTCAGGGCAAACGCTGTACATTTTCAAACTGAAGGTTTTTGGTTGACAGATTGACTTCTCTGGCTCGGGTTTGAATTTTTCCGACAAAATAAATTGTAAGGAATTTAAATTTACCCGCCTAAATTAGAGTTTCCCCGCTAGAATAAATTGTAAATAATTTTAATATACCCGTTTAAATTTGAATTTCCCCGCCAAAATAAATTGTCGAGAATTTGAATTTTTCCGCTCAAATTCGTCAACGACACAAATACGAATACAAATCATTGGATTTAGAATTTGTACTATGCGTATCCTACTGCAGTATTTTATCCTGTATATATGTTTTTTTAAATCAGATAAATTAACACGGCAAGGTGAATTCTTAAGCGGGAAATTCGGTAGTGGTTGAATTTTTGCTATTCCGGTTTTTATTTAGTGGTAAAGTCATAAAAAATAGCGGTATTTATGGTCAATTGAATGAGTCATAGTATTGCTTTGGAATAATTGGTCTGATTTGCAATTGTTTAACTATTTCTCCTGTGTAAAGCGAAACAACTTGGAAGTAGCAAACTAAATTCGAATGGCAGTGACGGATATACTTCCACCGTCATTATTATTATGAAGTTGTTATTATCATCTAAGGACTTAGCTCCATTAAATTTGTTTTCGTATACTATGAGAAGACAAAACTTTTACCTCACTTTTGCCATACTTTAGTTGGCATATTGTTTTTGTTTCCGAGTTTCCCTCAATATCAGTCTATTCATTCGGTTCGGTGAATCTTTTCGTAGTCAACTTCCTATCAGCTCAATATGTAAGCAGAATGTCCAACGTAAAACGCAGCGAGCGACAAGAATATAGTAATGTTTGTAAAACTTATATTTTGAGTTTCCATTCGAAATAATAGAACTGCTCTGGGCAAATGAATGGAAAAATCCTACTTATTATGTTTAGACGAAGCCATTTATTAAAAAGTTTAAATTCCACAGTTGACCGTCTCGCTGTACACGATATAAATTTAAGGTAATGGAATATTAGTAGAATGGACAAGAAAGGTCTGAGATTATCACAATCAAATTTATTCATACATCAATTAAATAAAATCATCACACATTAGCAAATAATTTTACGTTTAAAATGAAACTTATTGGTTCCATTTGAAGTATTTGGTCTTACAGAGAATTGATGGTTCATCATATACACATTTTAATAAATACTAAAACACTGAAGAATCAAATGACGTCCCTTTCAAATTAAGAAATAAAGTTATAGGAGTCTTTCCCTTCTTAGAATCATTAATTTTGCACATCATTCACATTTTCTTGTAGTAAATAAATTAAACACTAGAAGTCGACAGGATATATCTGACGGTAGCTGCAGAAGACCAATTCCTAATAGAAACTATGTATTAATTAGAAATTTTGGAAGGAAGGTTGAAACAGACGACAGCATTCTTTCCATTGTTAAGTCCATACTGCACTTGAACGCTGACCTGTTGACCAATACATACTGTTTAATTAAAGTCGCGGGATATACCCAGCCCGGGGAATCGAACTACGTCCCAACATGTAGCAGATGGGAACCCCGTCCTACTACGCAGAGTTGGCTCTCGTTCTAGAATTCTTATACGGATACCGTTAAAAGTAAAAGTGACTTACCGCAGGGTAGCTCTTAAGAATTGGGAATTTATTCTTGTAGGTGTAGAGTTGGCCAGCCTCAACAGGGCACCCAGGTTTGCTGTCACTTTTGCGGACGATATCCTTGCAAGCATTTGTTCCATGGACTTCACGGAATGGGACTCGAATGATTCCAATTCCGCCAAATACAGCCGTTGTCAACTCATCGTAGTTCTTCTCTGTAAAGAGGAACCCAAAGTCTCAAACAATAAAACTTAAAGACATGGCCTTCAACATTCAAATTCTAAGACTAGACGACTCCGTTGGAGCAAAATCCCTTTATTTGGAAGAAGGCAGAGAATTTGCATTCGAATAGAAAGTTCTTAGAAACTCAACTCGATCACTGCTACTGCACTACTATTCATTACCACCCTTAAGTACGTAGTATAATAATGAATGAAGATTGTCTTCTACCCTCGCATCAAGTCATTCAACAAGACAACAATGGCAACCTTTTAGCATAACAAACACCACGCAGTCAGGACTATTAATGAAAATGAAATCGAATATCATTTCCTCAAGTTTCATCAGTTTGAAATCGTAAACTTGAAGCAAGAAGTGCAAGTAAATGTGTTGGGGTTCCTTTTCAGAATATTATGAGGTTTCTCTACAATTCCATAATTTCTATTGTGATCATGATATTGTGTTGTCTTCATTTTGCAAAAAGTTTTCCAATAGTTGTCCTGCAGCAGTGCAGCAGTGGTTTCGTCGTGTGCATTTATCATTAAATTGAACGGAAGTTTTCGTTGTATGTATTCTATAGCCAAAGTTTTTGGTACAATACAGAAGGGTATTATGCCATTTTACTGGAATCTTATAACTCTAGTTTCTATATTTTTTCACATACCGGGAATAAAGTCAAACTCAATTGTAACTTCGTCTCCTTTCCTCAGTTTGCATGGAGAATCTGTGCAATCGCTAACTCGAACATCTTCAATTTTTGCAGTCCCGAAAGAGCCATCTCGTCCACCAAAAACTTCTGCAAATCAATGAAATAAAATAGGAATGCTTAATTTCAACATTTTTTCTGAAATCAACGACTTCAACATTAGGAATATTGTTTTCAGTTTCAATGAAAAAATTGGAAGACATTTTAAACACAATTCCCTTTCTATCAAGCTTTCGGAAGCACATCGCTTCCTTCTTCAGGACAGAGAAAATTTGAGGACACATTATTTCAAACTAGGAATATTTGTAACTAGAAGACCCATGGTTCGAGAACGAACTAGGTGGACCCATCTAGGAAAGCGAAAGAGAAGAGAAACCTACTCTACTTTCAATGAAAAAAACCGGGGTAAGGTGAGAGGAAGGACTGTGGGACAGACACTCAGAACTCTTCGGCCATGAATTTTATTGGTATAGTATAGTTTTTTGTTAGAAGCATCGCATTATTATTTTTGTGCAATTTTGTTGACTCCAACTCAGACTACATCTGTAACCAGACCTAACATTTCGGGATTGCATGAAAAACGGAAGTCACGCTACTGGAAATATGGTTGCCATGTTGTATGTTTAGCGATCTTCCACAAATTGCATTGCTCTGCAGATGAAGCATAAGCTAGCGTGTGAAAAAACTAGGTGGGAAGTGTATATGAGAGGAGAAAGCAAATAGAGGGTGGAAACTTCAGGTAGCAAATAGAGCGGAAGTGAAAAAAAGGAAAAGGAACAACTGCAAATATCCGTCCTACTCTGACTTCAGAATTTTGCAATACACAATGCAATATATGTTAGCGTCGGTATAAATTAATCTCAAATGATTTGGTCTCTGCAACTCTAGCCAAATGTTATAGTCAGACTAACCGAGTAAAAATTATAATATTTTAAAAATTCTACGGACTTTGCTAGTATCATTAAAATTCAAAGACAGCTAGGATATTTTCAAAGCAATGACAAAAGTCAATGTAACTTGAAGCGGTTTGGCTTGTCCAACGCTAAGAATCTTCACGAATAATGATTAGCCATATCAGAGATATCAAGTTTTTTTCTGATTCCCAGAAACATTCGGGTTGTATAATTATCTAGGAAATTGGCGTCATTTAATCCAGACACTTTATTTCTATATTAGGAGTCTAAGCTGCGTAGAAGTTGGTTGCATTACCCAATGAGCCATGACGAACAAGATTGTATGACATAAAAAAAGAATTGAATCAATTACTTCACAATCAGAGTTCCTTGACGTGATCGCCTTATCATATTTCCAACGACGTAAATAAAATTTCCAAAAATAAAACAAATGTTTGTCCAGCAGACGCCAACATTAGACAGGCAGTCAGCTATATCGCGTTTGAGTTCATTTTGTTGCTACTACATAGTTCAGTCGGTATGGTTCACACCAAAACAAAATGCATGAACCAAACCACGACCCTTCTTCAGATATTCTTTCTTTGGCTTACTTCATATGGCACATGGCTACTAAATGATTGAATTTCTCCATCGACGCAAGTTCTTATGCTTGAGCATTATGTTCGAGTTATAGTTAGAAAGAGAAAAGAAACATGAGTAGAATTCGGAGAGAGTTCATTGTTCAGACTCATCATCACATTAAGACAACTCGTGCAAGAGTAGCCATTGGGTTACGGGCGCTGTTAATAAATTATGTTCTACAAGAAAATAGAGGTGTGTTTCAAAACGGCATAGCAAATGAGTGCTCATTTGATATGGGGAAAGTAGCAATGCATGTATTAATATTACCTTAAATAAATTTACAGTTGTCGTAGAGAACGGGTAAGCTTTAGATTGAACCAAAGGAGATACCTCTGGTAGTATGCCAGCCTCCATTCGTAATAGTTATAGTAATATCCACATGTTTTCTACCCATGGAGGCAAACCCTCACAACAGCGATGTAGAATGACATAATTTATGAACGGTCCCAAGTACCAATTTTTCTCGTTTCTATATTAGGAGGGTTCGGAAATAGAACAAAGGCGCTGCCGCCTAACAGTACACCGGCTATTATTTTGTTATCGGACTTTTCTGGAAGGATAGCATAACCTAGTGTCCGAAAAAAATTAACACAAATATAGCTACTCTTCATGTCAATTCAAGACTGAAGTTTTATCTTGCTGCCTCACTTTGAGTGACGTGAACGTCTAGCAAGAATGTTCCAGCAAGTTAACGAAATACTCAATGAAAATACAAGAAAACAGAAGTTTTCGGACATTGTGGTGCGAATAATTTGGAATGTGAGGAGCTCATATAAAATAACAATTTTCAGCAAGTTTGTTTAACCAATTTTGCAACCATTTTGTCAAAAGAAAATTAAATATGACATTAATTGTTACGACTGAATTTCATAGTATTTCCATTTTAGTTGGGTATCTTAATTTAAACTATTTCTATCGCCCCGAAAGCAATTCATGAATTTTTCTTTATCTATTATTTATTCCTTTATTTCTCACAAAATTTTGATTTCACGGGAAGCAATTATTAATTTGGAGACGAAAGTTTTAAGGACGCTTTTCTAACTGGTAGTTAGAATCGACTATAATATTTTGATGAAAAGTTGTAGCATATAAAGGAAGCTGAAGCGGCACGTCCTTTAGTATAAATGCATGGTCAAGTGAAACCGGAATTACAACGTATAAACAAGAATAGGGTCTGCAAGGTCCATATTTATGGCATGAATAAAGTCAATGCCGTTGTCTCAAGAAATTACTGTATATAGATAAAACAGGAAGGAAACGGCCTTCAGGGTTGAAAGCTTAATTTTTAGTAAGCCTATGTAGCAATACAAAGTGACAACAAATTCATTTTCGAAAATAATTATGGCACCAGAACTATTATGACTAATTTTACCATAGCAGACCAATACTGACGTAAATTATTTAAATTGTTTAATTTTTACAGCAATAACATGGTAAACTGCTAAAAAAAATTCCCAGTTCTCCAATAATTCTGCTAACAATGAATCCATGTGTATAGTATAGAGTAAAGCAAAATTTAAGTGAGGTTACCAATTATTTATAAATGAGGACAACGGAGTGTTAATTAGTCTCAAAGAGAAGCAAAGCGAATTTATTGCTGTAGCAGATGAGGTATAAGTACAAAATTTATACTTCGCAGGTTGCATTGGACCCGTGAGAGGAGGAAAGTGTCGTCCGGTTTTACAAATTACGATTTTCTGCTGAGAAACCGAACGGAGTAAATATGTAGTTGCATAGAGTTTCTAGTTGAGGTTTTGACCTCAAAATGAATTAAATTTATGGGCAACTCGTGAGTTAATTGCTCCGTGGTCACACCAACCAATTTCATTTTGGAAGAGCTCATTTCATTCAATCTACATACACTTTAAATGGCCAAACATACCTGGGGAGTTCAAAGCAACAGCAAAGAGAATGAAAATGAAAGTGAGAAATAATGTAGTGTCCGTTTTTATGAACACTCTAATTACTTCCCTCTTTAATTGTGGATATTAGTCACTTGAGAGTATCGGTGGGCTCATTTTCGTTTCCAAATTTAAATACGAACTGTTACTACAAAACTGAAATAGTTCCAAATTTGCTGTTGTGCGTAATTACAATATGAATGTTCCAATAAATATTTCGGGGACAAATAATTTCGTAATAATTTTCAACACCATCTGTTTTCGCACTATGAACAGCATATTAGACAAAATTCAATGCATGGCTTACGAGGTGGGTAGGATGCTTGTAATTAAAATTGTAATACAAATTATTACCTTTGCATTTGTCGATGTGAACGGACCGAGTTAAAGTGGCGAGGAAAACTACGGCACAGATGTATTTGAACATGATGACTATTTGGTTAATATTTTGACGATTTCTTCAGTAAATACCCGAATGTGTAAGTTTGTGTTTGTGTTGATTGAAAATGGTACACTTTCTATCTGAAAGCTGAGTTCCTTCCTCCAGTCTTATTTATTCTATTTTTCTGAAGGCTAAGTATAAATTATTTGTGAGTAAATAAGGTTATACGTAAGATAATAAATAGGTAGACTCATATTTAGATGTGGTCAGGTTACTTTAGTGTAGAAATGAATATATTATATAACTCAGTTGACAGGAGACGTTCTTTACAATTTGCATGAATTATATAACCATAAGTGTACAGGTGAAGGGCGAGCTGACCAATTCAATTCAATAACCAGAAGGTGGTCACTTTTTTTAGCTAAGGAAAGAGAATAGGAAAAATTGTGGGTGGATGTGGAAATGTACATATTCGATGCATTCAAATTTAATTAGTAATGAGTGAATGACTTAACCAACAGCAAAAAAGTTATTGAGTAGACCAGCAATGAAACTAGCTTTGATTATAGATTGAATTTCCATTTGACATTTCCTTGAGCCGGTATAGGTCAGCAGGCCCTTCTTATAAGGGCAGTGTAACCTCTCCTTCAATATTTTCTCGTCAAAGAAATTATACGAAACCAATGATTACCGTGGTTTTCAAGTTACTGCGTACTTAAGTAGAGATCTTATAATAGGATTCGGTATCATTTAACATGACTGATAACTATAAATGAACGAAAGCTAGCCCAGAAGTCTATCCAGCCGAAATAAAGATTCAGTTATCTTATTTCGAATTAAATTGGCCTTAGGAATGACAGAACTAATATAACAGTCTACGAAAAGCATAATTAGCGAAATAAAGTTCGCTAATCATGTATTCATGGAAAAAACTGATACATCAGACTATTCTGACCACAAAGATGAATTCTGTAAAGTGGTATTTTTCTGCCACATTTTACCTCAAGGAGTAGATTCTTTAAGGTATAACGGTAGTTTCTGCAGTCACAATATATATATAACATACATTATGACACCATATAAAATATTATACAATCCTTAAACTTGGCCATGGAAGAACTAGTCAATTCCAAAGTTGACACTCAAATAATAAACAAA
>JAQGCA010003348.1:0-11971 GCA_034698945.1 Protaphorura quadriocellata | reverse complement strand
TGAAATTGGCAGGCCGAAAACTCAATTTAATATTTGTTGACGTCAGTGCAAATAATATGTTAAAAAAATTCAAAAAAGAAATAAGTTCATCTCAAAATAAAATTCAAATTTTTAATAGAAATCAAAAATTGGAAAAAGTTTCCGAATCTATGTCACAAAAACATTTGGATTTCCTCTTCATTTTTTTTTTAACTTTTCTCAAAATTTTGATTTTTTTTAATATAATTTTTTTTAGATTTTGAATTTTATTTATTTTAAGAAACTTTTTAACTGAAATCAACAAATATTTAATTGAATTTGCGACGGGCCAATTTGAAGTGGTCTAAGAGATACAAAAAAAACACCCTGAATATAAGACACGTGCTTCACTTTGCTCATCCTGGAGTGGCGCAACCATAACGGGACGACATACAACCTAGTTAACATGCATGTAATGTATATATTTTGTACCATCCAGCGTACTTAAGGTTGGACAATGCTCCAAATGTGCTTCTTGTTGATTGGGGTAAGTTCTCAGGGCTCCCCTATTGGTCGGCAACATCCGACGCTCCTCAAGTGGCATCAAAAACAGCCAAGCTAATTCAATCATTACTTGACGAACAACTAATCAAGTCACTGGATCATATTCATTTCATTGGTCATAGCTTAGGAGCTCATATCGCTGGAATGACTGGAAATGTACTAGAATCAGGGAAATTGGGCAGAATCACAGGTCAGAACAAAAATCGGCTTGGATTTTGTTTATAATTTTCATTAATATGTTGAAAAATAGAGTTTTGATGACAGAGATCCGCCAAAAGTTTTCAACATTATTTATGGCTACCTTTGATTTCATAATTTTCAGAGTGACTAATTTTTTCACCATAAATGTGAACAGGATTGGACCCTGCTGGGCCTTACTATTGTGGAAAAGAATCCGATCGTTTAAATCCAAACAGCGCAAAATTCGTTGACGTAATTCACACGGATGATGGAGATGCATGCTCTTGGCTTAGTTTGCTCAAAACTGCATGGAATCAAAATTTTGGGAATTCACAAACTTTAGGAACGGCGGACTTTTTTCCGAACGGAGGAATAGACCAACCAGGATGTGCAGGTTCAATATTTTGTTTCATCCGTTAGGAAACTCAGAAGAAGAGTATGCACGTAATAAATAACAAAATTTGATATTCTTAAAGAGATTGGCTGCGGTCACGGTCGTTCATACAATTACATGGAAGAGTCAGTCAATCAAACATATCGTTTCGTCAGCACGCCTTGCTCCAGTTGGGACAAGTTTGAAAACTTGAAATCTAAAAACGGGGATTGCACCACTGAGCGGAAAGTGCTGATGGGAGAGTATTGTCCAAGGACGTAAGTTGTCCATCGTTTACACTTGTGCACTACCATTTCTGATTAAAGTAATACTAATAGAATGATCTATTGAAATACTTTGCAGGGCAAAAGGTTCTTACTATTTAAGAACCGGGAGTGGTCCGCCATACTCTATTGTTTGAACATTCTTATAATATAATTGAAAGTAGCAGGCCAGTACGAGAAGTTTCGAACAAATTAAAAGTTTACTACATTGCAAATTAAATTATTTGAATTGGAAATGAAATTGGGAAGGCCGAATGGTTTAGTGATACCAAAATCTGGGTTACAATAAAGGTCATGCATTCTGTAATGGTTGGTTACTTCGAAGGAGATTGCAGCTTTGCAGCGAGCGCATGGGAAAATCCCCTTCGTTTGGTCAAATACGGGATTTATGTCAGGTTTGACGCTCTACATTACAAGATCTAAATTCCAAGGACCATATTTACGCGAGTTATTAGGAAAATAAGAAATCCACTAACGAAATTGATTTCTTGAAATATTGTGTAATATGATTATTCCGAATGACAAATATGGAGTAGAGCGGAGATGGGTGATTAATTGATTTTATTTAGGGGCTAATTGTTAAGGACTGGATTAACGATTAATATTTAAATGCCGTTATCTTCTCGCATTAAATTATTCCCGGAATAATCAACCTTAAAAGGTCTCCCACGTTAAGCATTAAATTAAATCAATCCGAATTCATAGCGTGACTAAACATTATCAACAAAAACACTGATTTAATTGATGAATCGAAGTAACATTCGTTTTAACAACGATTGCATGAAACTATCGTCTTATGGGAATTCAACAAACAAAATGTTATTAATTGTATAAACTATAATTCGCAAGTACTTTCGAACACGTTTCACTTTTGGAAGATTTTTGGCCTACACTATCCACTAAAACATTTACCTGTACGAGAGTAATATTAATGAAAATTAGCAGGAATTGACGACAATAATATTTAAGCAGTAGACAATAAACAAAATGTTGTGAGTGCAGTGCGGAGGCGAACGGCGATAGTGGGTTCTCGGCTCGGTTTGTTTATTTAGTATTTGGGTGTATTTGAAATTACGAGCCGAGCGGAGCGCATTTGTAGAATATCAGAAGATTGAACAGGATGATAATGCCCACAATCCTCCTGAGTTCACATTGAAATATTAATCACGATTGGAACCAATAATCATGAGTAATGTTAATTAATCCCGATTAAGGATTAATATTGAAATCTGGATTGGAGTGCGAATTGATTTTGAATTGGTAAAACTTGGACTAATGATTGGGATTACTTATAGTACAATTCGGTGTTTCCAGATTTGCGACTAAGGATTAATTAATATTTATCCGGATTAATAACCTTTAATCAATAATCAGGGCAACCCTGTAGTTAAGGCACATGACACATTCACGCAGTCAGAATTTATTTAGTTGACAAGACTAGTATACTAGTATTGCAACTTGTACAGTCACACGGCATAATGGTTGTTGCGTCCTTAACCTCAGAAAGGTCTAATTGGAATAGAAACATGAGAATGGTGATTAAAGTTGCTCCAACCTTAAGGAAATGAACCAACATCATCACTATGCTATGATTATTCAATATTTTACATGATACATCATTATAACTTACTCCTGGTAGGAGTGAATTATCAAGTACAAGAAGTCCGTTCCCGGTAAATTTTCATTCCCAGTCCAAAACGTATTGTATCAAACCATGCCAAGTCTGCACAATACATAGTATAAAAATTGTCAGAAAATGTAATTGCTGTGTTTGTTTAGTTTGGATTCTTTTATCGCCTTTTTACCTGTCTCATCGATCCACTCTGACTCTCGAGGGTAAATACATTAGACTTGTGGGACGCAAGGAAGATGATTCGTTCTTTCAATTTGTCCTTTGTCATTGCAATCCAGACTCGAATTAAATTCAAACCACAGAATAAATGGAAGATAAATTAATTTGTTCAAATGAATCACTGCTGTACGAGTTAATATTAAACCCTAACAAATAAAAAGTCCCATCTTACCTCCAGGTGCATGTGATGACCTACGGCAGCAACCAAGCAAATATTGCTAATACCGATTGGAGCAATGATTGAAACGATGAAGAATCTTGGCCATGAAACGTTGCTCCAATCTGAGTAGTAATACGTTGCAAGGCGAAAAGTATTTTGAAGCAAATACACCACACAACAGGACCCCAACACTTCGTTAAAATACCGCATATTGATTTTATAATTTGAGAAGGTGTCCACGAATTTCTGTATAGACATGTCTCCCTTCTCAGATATTTCATTCACCCATCGGTCTTTTGATTTCCGAAAATCTTGAACACGTGTTCCCAGTTCGGAACAAATGGACTCGTAATGGTCAGCCAAGTGGATTCCTGTAAGTACTACTATATTCAATGTGAACAGCCTGGAGCCAAGCATAAGCAGGTCGCGAATGAAACGCAAAAGTTTTTGAAGACTGCGCTTGGACATAATGTGAATATGTCCCACCATATATTCGGAGTATAGTAATTCGGCCAATAATGTGATTGAAACAATGGCGCTCAAAATAGAAGTCAAGAAAAGCGTCCATAGTATTTTCCTCCTTTTCCCGGTTAAGCAATGCGCGCGCATTTCCGAAATCAGTTGACAAATTGAGGTAAACTTGGCAGCGCCCAAAATGAATATGATTCGCTGAGATATAAAAAATCCGTTAACCAAAATAGCAGTGGCGTATTGACTCATATTAGCGGATACTCGAATGTGGTTAATTTTATAAATTGCAATAACTCCGTCCACTTCAGTCGCAATACTTACGCAGGTTATAATGAGAAAATAGAATCCACTGATTTTACCAATTCTTCCAAAATTCCTTGACTCTGGTAATGGCGTTTTGGATGGGAAACAACCGAAACACCATCCAAAAAATAATATTAATCGGAACCAAATATTTATTACTGAGAGTCCCATATTTTTGAAAATCAGCGGATATTACTTTGCTACTGGGTAAAAGCGTATCGTCTAATGAATGTACGGGACATCATTGTGACTTGAGTTCATGCAATTGGATAATTGGATTACATCGTCAATAACCTACACCCTTTGAATCCATATGACTTGTACTCAAGTATTTTCTAATTTATAATCCATCAGGTGGAGTTTGTGGAACGTATTACTAAAATGATTATTCTCACGGTCACGGTAAGCCGCACTGAATATTTTAATAGATAATAAACTTCACTTTATGCTCTTGAGAGGATTGGTTGTGCATCGTGAGACTCCATGGTTTCCCACAGGAATTCTGAAGTTTTGTGTTGTGCCTGTTCTTATCTCTGGCTCACATTGACCTGGAGATTCTTGCTTGGGGTTTGACGGGACATATTATACAGTCTGGGCTCCATGGCTAGGCGCGTCAGCATTATCTGTGGAGACTTTATTGTGTCTTTCTCGTCGGACGGTTGCCTTGAGTATCAAATCAGAGGCGTAGATTAAGAGTTATTAAGTTATCTATACTTTGGAATTTTTGTCTCTGACCTCGGGTCTTGGCCTTGGCTAAATCTGATGGCTCCCTATAGTAATACATGTGTAATCCTCTATTGGATTGCGCATCATCAATACGCGTTTTCAAGTAGGATATATTTGTTTCCCTTCATTCCTGGGTTCTATTTTGGTAGCCAGTCAATAGGAAGCTAACGTGGCAATGACACTTTCCGTATAGGCGATGAACACGGCGGATCGATCTGGAGTTTTTCGGGGTGTGTATCCTAGATTGGACGCTGACACTCTCAGGGTCTGGGGTCTAATTGAGGCATACCTCCCTGGACTCTTCTCTTTGGATCTGCCTTTTTATCTGTTGCGTAGCTGTCAGGAGTATGTTTGACTGTTGAACGACCAAAAATGTCATGGCTTACTAGGGTAGAAACGACACGTTCCTTCACCCCCTCTCTACATGTCTCCTTCCATTGTGAGTCTCGGTGATCAAATTGGTCTTACGGCAGTGCCGTAACGGCACGAAATATTGATGGTTCGTTCTTTCAATTTGTCTTCATCATTGAGATTTATACTCGACTGCCATTTAAACCACAGAATATACTGATTAATTATAATGTCCAAACCAATTACTGCCATACTGGAGGTTACCGTTAAAACCCTATATACCCCATCGACTAAAGCATTTATGTATGTTAGTGTATGAACCTATGACAGTAACAAAGCAAATGCAGGTAATACTGAATTCAATGTAGTGCAGTTGATTGCAGTTACAGCACTCAACTACACGTGACGTTTACTTGAGCTATCTAACCCGTGAACATTCTTGCCTATGAAACTTGACTCCAATCGGTGTAGAAAGAGTTGCAAGACGAAAGGTATTCTGAAAGAAATGCAGTGCACAAGGGGTGCCCGTATATGACTTTATAGTTCGGGAAATTGTCTATGAATTTTTGTATAAATGTGTATACCTTCCTTCTCTAATATTTGATTCATCCATCGGTATTTTGATGTGGGCATGCGCTACCGAAATCAGTTTACGAATGTATGTAAACTAGCAGTACTTAAAAATGAATACGATCCGCTACGATAGGTAGGATATTACGAGGGAAAACCTAACTGAAGCTACTCTGAATTAATTAGTATTTAATTGGATCATACTTGTTTAAAAATATGTGATATTGTATTCGAAATTGGTGGTGTTATATGATCTGTAAATTGAAATATGAGACTGCGGTCAAGTTCATACCCTGTATAAACTAAAACTGAGGTGGTAGAAAGTGTTAGTTGAAAATGATTGCGTCTCATAGTGGCGGTTCTATGATTTCTTAGCAATAAGGCCACGGAAAAACCACTGTTACAGTGGTCAAAGTCTTGAATTCAGTTCACCTAAGATGGATATATAACTGGAAAATAGATTTCTTTATATTCGGACTTGTGTCCTCAAATTCTGGAACTCTTGAGCCCGTGGTAGAACAGATTAGAAAGGTCCGATGACGTCACCAGCTCACCAGACGGCTGTCATTGTTGACACTTTTCGATAGAGCTTCGGGCAAGCAATTTTAGCGAGGTCAAAAATTTCTAAAGTTTCCTTGCTTTCCATATTTGGAGCTGTCAGAGGAGAAATTGGAATTTTCGCGATGACCAAGCAATGATGACATGAAGTTAATCTGCATATGTAAAGATTAGACCTCAAGACATCTCATTTCTCGAAACTGTTTGTTGTGAACTGATTTGAGTGACAACCGAGAAGGTGGTATTAGAGAATCATCTTGTGTTCTGCTTTTTGAGAACAGAAGGGAAGATTGGAGTTCAGTTCACCGACGCAAAGTGCTATCCGAAATATGTGCACATACATCAAAAATATTTGCAACATGATCCTTCCAGTCGGAAAAAGAGTAAAATAAAAGTGAGCGTATTTTCTTATGACGAGATAAGTAAAATGCGTATATCCTTTCACTTTCAATGAAATGGAGAACGCGAAGTCTGCTCTCAGTACATTTTGGTACAAATAAAACATCCCAATCCACACCGAGAAATGTGTAAGAGAGACTTTAAGCCAGAGTTACAAACAAACCATAATAGAACCTGATATTAAATGTCGGCAGGGCCAATACTTAATTACGACAGGGCCAGATTTAAGGACGATAGGGCATTGGCCCTGCTGGCCCTATGGTTGAACCGCCACTGCAGTAATAACATGGAACAGGTCAAATTTTAACGGATATTCAAATGTGGGTACATTCCTTGTCTGGGGATTGAAACTCATGTCAGAACTCCCAATTAATTGTCTAACATTGCGACGGGTGAATGACCTTTAGAGCAAACCGACTCCTACACAAGATTACAAAAGTGGTTCTTAGAACAAGCAACGACTCCAGTTTTATTATTCATATAGAATGATAATAATTTCGGAGAATATGGACGATAACATAAAGTGCCATTCACAATGGCAATTATCTACGAACCTGTGGTTGTCAAATCACACACACTTTTAACCACACGTCTACACGCTTTGAAGTCTACCGATGATTGGAAGCAAAAACCGACTTCAAAGTCTAATGTGTGTGTCTGATTACCATATGTATTCACAGGAGGAACTCATTCGTAAAAATGAATTCCTTCATACGTTTGCTCAATTTTTATTTCTGCGTTATTACTGTCTTAACGATTTGTCAAATCCAAACTATTGTATGTCAAGATGCTGGGCGTGAGAATTTGGTGCGCTACCCAAGTCCAGATGACGATGGAACATTCATTCTCGTTGATTTGAATCCACCTTTGGCGTCGCCAATGCCAGCCAGTGCACCTCGACTCAACGATCCAAAATATTACCTATACACACGGTACGAGTACACTTATTCTCTATTCTATAATCCCTTCTTTTAACTTCCTTAAAACAATTATCTTTTAGGGAGACAGTGATTAATCCGGTAGAATTATTTATCGCTGGTGGAAATATGAAAATTATTATCAAAGAATTTGAAAACTTTAACCCAAATGCACCTTGGAAAATCTTATGTCACGGACTTCTTAGTAATTCCAAGAAACCGTTTCCTCAAAACTTAAAAAACGGTAAGCAAGTATATGCCATATCGCTTCGGTGTTCTCTATAATACGATAACTTGCGTTCGCGTAACCCTAACTGGTCGACATACATGCAATTTAATATGACAAGACCAAATTTCTCCTTCCAAAAATCAAAAGAATTTTTTGTTTAGAAAACCGTTGAAATATTAGGAATAATAAATTACAAGATGAAAAACCTCAAAACTTTGCATATTTGAGTGTATTATTGCCCATAAATCAATATCGATTTAATATTACAATACGAAGTATTTATTTTTGGTCCAACATACTCTCAAATATAAAACGTTATGAGGTTTTTTATCTTCTAATTTATTATCCCAAACATTTCAACGATTTTCTGAAAAAATAATTTCTTTCGATTTTTGAAAAAAAAAATTAAGTAGTGGGTGGGGTTACTTTACTCAAATTGATTTTTGGGGTAAATCTTTCGAACAAAACCGATTCGAGCAAAATCGGAGTGTTGCACCTCGGGTACCTCCCTCGTAAGTTCAAAGAATCCAAGTTGGGAAATTTGAAGATCAGGAATAGCCGAGTTGGCAAGTTTGAATTTTTAATGTTCTTATTGCCATGACTTGTATACCAGGACTTTGATTCGACACATGATTATTATTAGTAGATTCACATCCTATATTTTCGCGCAAAAATGAATTACTTCAAACTTCGTTTTAGTGGTTCAAACTCGGGGAAATCGGCAATAATAACGTTTGCCAACTTAGGTTTCGAGAACTTCACCCTGAAACGATGAAAATAATTTTTTTAATAACTTTATTTTATTAATTTTGTCCAATGAGCTTTGGGGTTAATTTCAATCTTTTGGGAAATCATTAAGTATTATTCGGGTGAAAGTAGGGGGGGGGGGCATTTTTCATGTTCATTGAAGAAGAATTCAGTTTAATTTGGGGTATCATTAAATGCAATCCTTATAGAAATGCGGACGCCAATTTCCGAGCATTGCATTATTTATGTGGTACCTAATGTATAATTCTTTTTATATATTCCTAGCGTACATAATGTTGGATAAAGCTCCAAATGTGATTCTAGTTGATTGGGGTGAGTACTCGGGGCTCCCTTATCTAACGGCGACATATAAAGTTCCTGAAATGGCATCGAGAACAGCCAGGCTAATTGAAACTTTACTTGACGAACAAATAATCAAGTCATTGGATCATGTTCATTTCATTGGTCATAGCCTGGGAGCTCATATTGCTGGAATGACTGGAGACAGACTAAAAAGCGGAAAATTGGGCAGAATCACAGGTCAGAATATTTTTATGGGCATATTTGATTTCATAATTGCAACAGTATCATAACAATACTTGATATGCATTTGTCATTAATATGAACAGGGCTGGATCCTGCTGGACCATACTATTGTGGTAAAGAATCCAACCGTTTAAATCCAAACAGCGCAAAATTTGTTGACGTAATTCATACGGATGACGGAGATCCATGCTCTTATTTAAGTTTGATCAATGTTGCATTGACTCAACGTCTTGGGAATCCGCAAACATTAGGAACGGCTGACTTTTTCCCGAACGGGGGAAAAGACCAACCAGGATGTTCAGGTCTCAATATTTTATTTTATTCGTAATCCCTATAGGACAGGAGTACGAAGGTATTACAAACGGAATAACATCCACTAAGGTATTGGCTGCAGTCACGGTCGTTCATACCATTATATGGAAGAGTCGGTCAGTCATAACTATCAATTTGTGAGTACACCTTGCTCCAGTTGGGATAGGTTTCAAAATTTGAGATCTAAAAACGGGGATTGCACTACTGAAAGGAAAGTGTTGCTGGGAGAGTATTGTCCAAGGACGTAAGTTCTACATCGTTTACACATTGCCTACCATTTCTAATTAAAGTTAATACCAATATGATGTAATGAAATGTTTTGCAGGGCAAAAGGTTCTTACTATTTGAGAACTGGGCGTGGTCCTCCCTACTCTGTTGTTTGACCATTCTTGTAAAAATTGGAAGTCAAAGTACGAGAAGTCTCAAACAAACTATGTTTACTACATTGCAAATTAATTTGTTTTAAATTGAAAATAAATTCGGCTTCCTGATTTCTGTGACATACATGTTTTAGGGATAAGTCGATATTGGAAATCTGCTATATTCGAAGAAATTGGTTAGTCGGTATACAAAATTGTTATAATGGTCAATTGCACATATATTTGATGCTATTCATTCGGCACAAGAAGCTCCTGGCCCTTACTTCACATGAAACTGTTTCGCGATTTGAAAAATATATATTTTGAAATATAGTGATAGAATTTTCCGTGTCAAATAAGAAGTTGACAAGATATTGTTTACATGATACATATTTAGTCAGCCGGAATATATTAAGTCGACAAGAGTAGCATTGCAAAATGTACAATCACATGGCATAATGGTTGTCGCGTCCTTAACTTCAGAAAGGTCCAATTGAAATAGAAACATAAGAATTGTAATTAATGTTGCTCCAACCTTAATGAAATTAATCAACATCATTATAATGCTCAATTCTGCGAATATTTAATGTTTTCCTTGATGCATTATCGTATTACTTACTCCTGGGAGGAGTGAGTTGTCAAGTACTAGAAGTCCGTTCGCCGAAAGTTTCCATTCCCAGTCCAGTACGTATTGTGTCAAACCATTCCAAGTCTGCACAATAGTATAGAAATTTTCAGAAAGTATTACTGCTATATTAGTTTATTGAATAAATTGAACTCATTCATCGCCTGTCTACCTGTTTCGTCATGCCACTCTGACTACCAAGGGCGAACAGATTGGTCTCACGGGACAAAAGCACAATGATGCGTTCTTTCAATTTGTCCTTTGTCGTCGAGATCTATACGCGAATGGAATTTAAATCAATGAATATATGGAAAATCAATTAACTGATATCGAAAGTAAGATATACATATTTCCTACCTTCCGTTGCATGTGATGACCTATGGCAGCAACCAAACAAATGTTAGTAATACTGAATGGAACAACCATCGAAACGGTGAACATTCTTGTCCATGAAACCTTGTTCCAATCAGTGTAGAAAAACGTTGCGAGACGGAAGGTATTCTGAAGCAAATTCAGCGCGCAACAGGTGCCCAACACTTCATTGAAATACCGCATATTGACTTTATAATTAGAGAAAGCGTCCAAGAATTTCTGTATAGATATGTCTTCCTTCTCTGATATTTGATTTGCCCATCGGACTTTTGATTTCCGGAAATATAGAAAATGTGCATCGAGTTCGGAGCAAATGGACTTATAGTACTCAGCCAGGTAGATTCCTGCAAGGACTACTATATTCAATGTGAACAGCCTGGAGCCAAGGATAAGTTGGTCGCGAATTAAACGGCAAATTGTTCGATAACTGCGCTCGGATATAAATTCCGTGTATCCCACAATATATTCCGAATAAAATAATTCGGCCAATAATGTGATTGAAGCAATGGCGTTCAAAATTGACGTTAAGAAAAGCGTCCATAGTAATTTCTTTCTATTCTCGATCAAGCAATGGGCTTCCGATTCCGAAATCAGTTTACAAATGGACGTAAACTTTTTAGCGCCTAAAATAAATATGATGCGTTGCGATACTGCAAATCCGTAACCCAGAATAGCAGTAAGGTATTGGCTCATCTTGGCTGAAACTCCCACATTGTCCGTTTTATAGATTACCATAACTCCGGTCAATCCGGTCGCAATACTTGCGCAAGTTCCAATGAAAAAATAAAATCCACTAATTTTACCAATCCTTCCAAAATCCCTTGATTCTAGGAATGGCGTCTTGGATGGGAAACATCCGAAACACCATCCCAGAAATAATATTACTCGAAACCAAATATTTAGTACTGAGAATCCCATCTTTCCGAAAACCAGCAGTTAATCTTTTGGTGCTGCGTAACTGCGTATTGTCCAGACTAATGTTCACCATGGGTATATCATTGACGATGTATGGGACATGAGTTCAAGTAATTGGGTAATCAGGGGCGAAGCAAGCGATTTTGCGCCCGTGTGCCAAAACCGTCAGCGCCCCCACACCAATTTAAATTAAACAAACA